>BQNB010013470.1:0-77088 GCA_026074375.1 Tanacetum coccineum | reverse complement strand
TTTGGCAGTTTTTGTCTGTTTTTGGTCATTTAAGCTCGTTTTTAGGGGTAAAAGATATGTGTAATTAAGCACTTATCACAAATCATAATCTTTCAAAATTATGTGTTCAACACTCCAACCCTCACAATGTTTTCAAAAGACAACAATTTCTCAATTGGTCCTATTTTTGAGGGGGAGTTTTTCGAAAAACAAAGTTTTAATGTTCTTGGATACATCATCAACGACCATTCTTATGTATTCAAAACATTATCAAAATGTTCCAAACCATTCATGCTGATAATATTTTCTCCCACAGAATTTTCAAGACATATTTTAATCACAAGGTATTTCAAAAACTAAGTGTTTATTATTTAAAATAAGGGGAGAAAATGTAATTAAAATATGATCTATTCGACTCAATGTGCTGAAGAAAAGGTTTTATGGTTCGATCTTATACCCAACAACATCTTAATTTCACGACGATTCTGAAGTCATAAGGTGGTTAGGTTAGGAATCAATCCTATGATCCAACCAGAACCGGAGGATCTACCCAAGGATAATCCAAAGTTAGAAATAGCAGTCCTTAGGTATGATTGGAGATGAATGTATATGGGAATAATGCCGACTAAGATTGAGCTAACACTGGAACAATCACAACAAGGTGTTAGTAATGACGTCCTGGTAAGCATTGAAGGCGTTGAAGAATGAAAAAGAAATGTATGGATAAAGGGTGTAAACAAAGAAGCCCTCCACACAACTTAAGGCAGAAACCGGGTCAATACATATGTTGTCAGAATCACAAGTTGATTGCTGACATTGAAAACGACATCATGGACCCAGTGATGCAATGCACAACCCTTCCCAGCCATTCGGGTTTCTCTCAACAGAAACTTGTCTCATTTGTCACGGAGATACACACGTTATCTATTGACATCTCACTCCGAGATTGTTGATATTGAATAGGTGGTAATATGCTCCAGCCTCCGAGTACTAAAACCAAAATGCACTAATCGAGTCTAGAGCCAAGAGATCAATAAAAATCTCGTTAGGACACATTCCATTTCAAACACTTGTTGAACAGAAATCAAGTCACAAGCTGTATAATCAAGATCTTAAGCAATAACATTGAGATATATTGCCAGAACATCCGAGTATACTAATGTATCCACAATGAAGAAGAAAACCTGCTTGAGCCAACATCAAACAAGCACTTGGTAGGAGACTTGCGAGATTCTATAAGACTTCAACCCTTGTGACAACTGTATACGATTTACTCCAGTAAATGAATTACAGTTGATGAATTTTGATAAAACATGACACTCTCGATGTGTACAAAAGAACTCTTTAATGAGTGACACGTGATTGATTTTTCAAATCAATTATATCCTCGTTTATCACTACGTAAACCTGCAGGTCCAAACGGTGGTGACAGGCAGCCCAATCCATTCAAATGCTCAATCTACGAGAAGACATACTATCTTGAAAGCCTCAAGAATTAAAGACAAAGACTTCAGCTAACTCCTGATTTAAAGCTCGCAAGAATAATGCAAAAGTATGAGCATGTTGTCAAAAACTAAAGATCGCAAGATGGCAGAAGACGAAAAAGACAATGACAAAGGGCTCAAAGTCAAGATCATAAGAACATGAAGTGAACATAGCTATACAAACAAACAACCAAGACAAAGACCAAGAACACCATCGAGCTATAACGACAAAAGCAATCTCACTGATCTCATGAAGGAGTGTCATCAATGAACTCACTTCGGGGGAGATTGTTAGCCTCAATTTTATTGAGTCAATAAAGGAAGCTCGTTCCCGTGTTCAAGACCTCACTTCGGGGGAGATTGTTAGCCTCAATTTATTGAGTCAAACAAGGAAGCTCGGTCACTCTACGATGGAGCTTCGGTCTCTAATTAGTTAACGTTGTAATAGGATATTATCGGGAATCGGGCTCGATAGTGAATCTAATATTGTATATGTTTCGGGTTTAATCCCAAGCAAAACTCGAGCCCGGGTCCTAGTTAAATATCCCGCGCGTACCTTTAGCGTGACGGGGTATATAAGCTTTTTCTTATTTAGAAAAAGCAAGTTGTTCATTTCTAAAATAATTCATTTCTCTTTTCTCTCTCAATTCTCTCTCTAGTTTCTCTCTCTAAACAACTCACTCTCTTTCTCTTTTCTAGTTCGATTCGTGTATGTTATATGTTATGAAGTGTTAAACGGGATCCTACAACATCTGTACTAGCAGTATTAGTACTTGGCCCAGCAGAATTAACATCTTGAATACTATTTTTAGGTTTCTCTTGATCATCAATTCCACTTTCCTTATTTACACCTTCATCATCCTTTTTTCCAGCATCACTAGAAGGTTGTGATTCATCATTACTCGCATTCTTTGAAGAAGAATCAAATAGTGAACCATCTTTCCACAGTGGCATCAAAATGTAGTCTTGGCTAGATCCTGTCTCCTTTCTTGAATGACCTGCACTGATACTTTCTTTTGTACCTGCAAAATCATTAGAGTGTGTACCTGCAACAACTGGGACATAATTCATTGATTTTGTTAGAACATCAATATCAAACAACCACTTTGGTCCATCACCTGCAATAATAGGCTTATCCTTTAAGAACCTAATATGCAAACTTTCTTCTACTTTCCTAGTTCTAAGTAGTATATACCCAAAAACATTACTATTAATGAGATATCTAACAATGTAAATCCTTCATCTAACTTTCCATCAAACTTGCCCAAATAATCTAAGGTATTAAGAATGGTAACATGACACCCAAATGGTCTCATGAAGCTTAGAGCATGTGTTCTACCTCTAAATAATTCATAAGAGGTCTTGTTATGAGACTTAACTAATAATACCTCATTATGCACATAGCAAGCAGTATTAAATGCTTAAGCCGAAAATATAGTAGGTAACTTAAAGTCAGCTAACATGGTTCTAGCAACCTCAATTAGTGTCTTATTTCTCCTCTCAGCAACACCATTTTGCTGAGGAGTTCTAGCTACACTAAATTCCCCCTTAATGCCTTTCTTTTTACAAAAATCACTCATAACTCTATTTTTGAACTCTGTTCCATTATCACATATGATAATCTATTCGATTATCACATATGATAATCTTAAGAATGCCACTAGTCTCATCTTTAGATGCTAAAAAAAACCCAAGTAAATCTGCTATAATCATCAGTGACAACTAGACAATATTTCCTTATATTCATAAAGCTCTATAAAAGATTAGACCAATAAGTCCATATGCAACATTATAAAGGTTGAGTAATAGAGTTCTGTAATCTTGGACTTACAAAGGGCTTTGTGTTGCATCCATTAAGTCAAGCACCAGTTTGGTCATTTTCAAAACGTTTTGTAGGTAAACCTCTCATAGAGTTTTCCCTTAACAAGTTTATTAATAAGTTTAAAATTTACACGTGACCTAGCACTCCCTATGTCATAGCATTGGAGTTCATCAATGTGGCCATGTACAACAAGATAAGTTAAACTCTCTTTAGTGACAATATACTTCTATCATCACTGTACATATTATTTTTCTAGGAACATTAAGGTAATAACCTGACTTTCATCAGCTTACTTAAAGTCAGGAGACAAAACAAAACATCCATTGTCAGTAAAAAGAACACTGTTCTTTTTGTCACACATGTGTGAAACACTAAAAAGGTTAAACTATAACTCCTTGACGAAGTACACATCCTCAAAAAACAAGCTACCATGTTTTTAAGAGTTTACTTTACCATAATTTTTCCACCTTGGCTCCTCTCCCCCCCAAAGGTACCATATCCTCCATCAAATTCCTTGAAACAGAGAATAGGACATGTTACCTGTTCATGTGCCCTTGATCATTCACTTCAACATAGCCTTGATCTTCTTTTTGTTATATCACTGCACATAAAGATATGGAAAAATAGTTCCTTTAGTGACTCAAAGCCCATCACTAACTTGGATCCCTCGTGCATCACATTAATTATGTCTCTTCGATTATTAGGATGATCTTTTAAATTCTTATCATCCTATTAATGCTTTCCTTGTTAATAATTTGTGTTAATATTGCATGCTTCCTATGTGAATTTTCTTAAGACTTATTGAAATTGCATGCTTAAGATTAATGATTAATGCATTGTTAATTTAGATTTACTTGATTTTTGACTGGAATAAGATGTGATAATTTCTGAGGGAGAAAACTGGGAAAAGTCTGTTCTCTCCAAAAAAAAGGCCCCATTATTAATTAGGCGGCCCCCTTATATATCCGAGACCGCCAAAACTTTATGGGACCGCCGACAGTAGTCACGTTTCTTTTTAGTCTTCTCTCTTTTTCTGAACCTTTGACTAATCTTTTGGTAAAAAACTAACATTTCCCTTAGTATCAAAACAAATTCTTACACCTTAATACTAGCATACCATGCCTTGCCATATATTCTCTTATATAAGAACATCATATCCTTCATCACTACTCATCAAACACATCCCATTTTAAACTTATCCCTAACATGTAATCTCCTAGAAACTATGGTGAAAATATCATAAATCCATCATAAACTCTTAGAGAAACACTCACTCTTTGCCTTACTCACCTCCTCTATCTCCAAATAACTCACTACCTAAATCTCCACCAAACTCTCCAATCTTTGATATCACTCCTTTTCCTCCTTCTCCAAATTCATCTAATCCTACATCCTCCTCTTTACCTCCACAAATTTCTACTCAAAATCATCATAAAAACTATTTGCTTGAACTCCTACACCTTTAAAATCTTCTTGATATCAACATTCAACGTGCAATTGAGTTAACTACTCGTTCACCTCCCTCCTCACCATTCACTTATCCTCCTTGTCTAGACCAAGTAAATTTTCATTCAGACTTTTGTCACTGTTGCTTGGGAACTTGTGAAATCTTCAATGTCTTGAAAGATGACCTCAATCGAATCAAATATCTTATCATTGGGCCCTCAACTCTTTTCCCTTCATCCATCATTACCAACTCTCCTTAAAACATCTTCTAAAAATCAAGAATCATCTATTAGTTTACTTTTATTGGATGATCTAATTATGTTATGTTAAGCTATGATTATCTTATGTTGTATCATCATATATTGTCCTATATGGCTATATATGATCTTTCTATGAATTTGAATGCACTTTATTTATTAGTTTCTAAAGTGTGGATTATACTCTTAAGATATTTGTCGTGCTATGTTGGTTTGCACTTGTACCTCTAACTTTGTTTTATAGCAAACAAATTATCGTGAGATCGATCCCTTGGTGCCCCAAACAAGAGGGAGCTTACATCAAGGTGGAGTCTTCAATCGTCAATTTCTTTCTCTCTACTACAATTCGATGATCAACCTTTTTGGATTCGACAAAAAGGGGGAGAAATAGAATTAAACTCATTAGTAATTTATAAACTTCTATTTTTATACTAAATGAGTTTATATTTTGTCATCATAAAAAAGGGGGAGATTGTTAATACAAATAATGTCTAAAAACGTTATTTATATTTTTTGACCTCTTGATGTTTTGATAATAACAAAATGTAAAAACGTTTACGATAAAATTAAACGTTTATAAATTACTAATCGTAAAATTCTATTTCTAAGATTAATCACTTAAGGTATGGATAAACAAATCATTAAACATGATTAGTGATCAAGAAATTATTTTTCTTAAACCTTACATTTCTACAAAAGTGTATTTACAAAAATATATACACAAAATATTTATTCATAAAAGAAATGTTTTATTAAAACAATAAATTTGAAATCAGATTTTCCCCCCAAAATAGAAGGTTCCAAAACAGATAACACCTTCCCCACTAAAAGACAAAAAGAGGAGCGTACTCTACGGGCGGCCCCCTTATAGGCCTGGCGGCCCCCTAACATATTAGGGACCGCCGGGACCGCCAGCAGAGTAACGGCTCTTTTTGTCTCCTATAAATACTGGGCCACCCCATCTGAAAAACACAACCTCTTGCCACGAATTTTCTCAGATCTACTTTTCTCTCTTCTTTCTTTCTTTCTCAAACACATATCTTGATCACTAACATATCTTGATCTTGTTTCAAGTGATTAATTCCCTCTTCCTCCCTTCTTCTAATCAAGTGCAAGAGAAGAACAATCGTATTCATCTAGAAACGAATTGTTATCAAGTGATCTCTTTCCTCCTTCTCAAGATCACAAATCTTCATTATATTTTCTTTATGGTGTTGTGTAAATTGGATTGTGTGTAGATCCAATAGTGTAAATTGTGTATTTGTGTGAATTGGATTGTGTGTCAATCCAAGAGTATATATCTTGTGAGTGTGTAAAGACTTAGTGAAGTCTTAGATTGGTTCTAGCTAAGATTAAGACTCGACATCTAGCTTAGTGTCAGAAAAGAAAGTAAGCGACGTGTAAACGGTTTTCTCCTCCTAAAGGGAGCTTGTTGACATAGTGAAATCTCAAGTGGAGTACTCAGGGAGTGGAGTGGGGCGAAGAGGTGCTTCGTAGCTAAACCATTATAAATCTTGGTGTCTTAGTTTGATCGTTTCTTTCCTTATCTCTTTATATTGTTATTGTTTATTTAGTTCATTATTATTACATAGATAGTAGTTAGATTGAGTGATCCATATTAATATAATAGATCTTGCTTGGCTTGTATAAGCTTAAGTTGTATTGAATAAATCCAAAACAACTATGACAGAAACTTTGATTGTGAATATCAAAGACTATGCGGAATCTAGTCAATGATACTAAGAAGAATTACAATGAAACAGTAATGAACAAGATCAATAACAAAACAGTTTACCAAACTTTCAGCCTCAATATAAAACGAACACTCTTAATAGTGTTAGGGTTTACAAAACCTTGAAGCTACGAATAACACTATGAACTTTGATATGATTTGATACGATTTTGGTACATCAAACTCTATACCCTAGGACCTCCTTTTATACACCAAGGAGTCCTAACAGGCTTACAATATTTTCCTAAGTTATCATGATCTTCTAAACAAATAACTTATACGTATCTTTTACAAAAATATCTCATACTTATCCCGTAAGTAATCTTGATAAACAATCTTCATCTTTATCCTTTCTCTTGTCTTTATCCTTCTGACAGTAGAAACTCTTCTAGCAGTTCTAATCTTTTAGCAGTTGTAACCAGCAGCATTAACTTTTATACCAGCAACACTAACTATGTACAAGCAGTAGTAACTACTTAGAATATTTTCTTCATTCTTCATCAGCAGTACTCAGTTACACTAGCAGTACTAGCTTTATGCTAACAGTTGTAACTTTACTCAAGCAGTACTAACATATACTAGCAGTACTAAGTTACAATAACAGTAGTAACTTTTATACTAGCAGTATTAACTACTTAGTAGTATTTCTTCTAAGTCTTCGAGCAGTCTTAACTTCCATTAACAGTAGTAATATATACTAGCAGTAGTAACTGGCAGTACTAACTACTTAGCATATTTTCACTAACATCACTAACAGCACTAAGTTATGTTTAGCAGCAGTAACTCTAACCTTAGCAGCAGTAACTTCCAAACAGCCTCAAAAAGTCTTTTAATCCCAACAATCCTCCCCTAAACTTGATGTTCATCTTTTGAATCTTCAAGTTTCTTGATAAAAAGCTTTATCTTCACTAGGAGGATGCATTCAAACCTTTCCAGGATTCTTGAGATGTTTTGTCATGAGCTTAAGAAGCTGATAACACATTTCATTCCAATGGTCAGCTTGAAGTTTCTTGTTGAGCATTTCTGTGATTGTTGCAGTTGTAAGTGGATATCTCTTTTCTACCAGCATAAAGATATGCAGATTCTGAAATCTCACAAAATGTACTCCACTTGAATAAAATAGCTTTCAAACTATTACTTTGTGTCCTTGTAGATTCCTCTATACTTTACTTTCTACATCAGGTTCAAACATCACTTTCAGATCACCCTATAACACTCTGTCGTAGCCGTCCTCTGGCCTTGTTAACCCATGCTTAGCTTTAACCAACTTCCAGAGAGTTTCCAAGTCTTCTCTGTCAATATTCTGAAGCATTTGAATCATTGATGAGTACCTCTTTGAACTTCCATCAACTCTTATGATTTGAAAGTATCCCATCTTTCCTTCTTTGATGATTTTCTAGTCAACAATGATTGGAGGCTTAGTGGCTAGAGGTATAGCATCAATTACTACATCATCATCAGGAACTATCTCCATATGCTTTTTCATCTTTGCGTCTTCTTGATCATCATCTACTTCAGCTTCTACATTCTCATCTAACTTCTGCTTCTTTAATTTTTCAGATTCAAGTTCTTCTCCGTCTCTTTTAGAACTTCCTTTTGTTCTTGTCTCACTGCCTTTCACTAACTCTATATCCATGTCTACAAATGTGTTTACTCTTTTCATTTCTTTGTCAAATAACATCTGAATATCCTCAAAGCTTTTGGTCTTCAATTGATTGTGCTTGTATCCAGCCATGTTTTTCAGATAAGTAGACATTGTATTTCTCTTTTGAGCCTTAGTTTTTGGTTTTTTTCTCTGCTCTTCTGCTCTAAGTCTTGCAACATGCTTCTTCCTTTTATTCATGAGCTCCACAAACAAGCTTGACTTTTCTTCAATAGTAAATTCTCCTTGCTCTTCTGCCTGTAATCTTGCAGCTAGCTCATAATCTACATCCATCATAGCTTGAACATCATCTCATTCAGCAATGTTTGCATCTTCTTCTCTTTGTCTTGCAAGCTTTTCTTCTTCTTCCAATTTAGCATCTAATTAAGCTTGAAGTTTTTGAGCAACTTCCTTATCAAACATAATCTGATCTTTCTTCTTCAAAGGTTTTCCAGGCTCAACCATTTTTGCCTTGCCTTTGTCTTTAGCCTGTGGAAGTTGTGATCGTTGTGAAGGTGATGTTGTTGCTGTAAATTCACTTGGTTCTTGAACTATAACCCCTCTAGCCTTCGATTTTGCAGCTTTGATCTATATTAAAGTCTGAGCCAGGGTTAATTCATCAACAATTGTTGTTGTAGTACTGTCAGTAGTAACTTTAGCAGTACTAACTACAACATTAGCAGTAGTAACTACTTCACCAACAGTAGTAACTGGATCAGTAGTACTAACATCCTTTTCAGCCATATCAACCTCTTTCTCTGCCATATCTTGTTCATTATCAAGAACACCAGTATCAAACATTAAATTATCACCATACCTCCCTTGAGTCTCATCAACTAATGTAACCTCTGCATCTTGGTCAATTTCATTAATTTTCCTCCCTTGTTTGGATGCATCCTCCTGATCACCCAAACATTCATCTTCAGAGGAAACCACTCTTGCAGATCTACCAACCTTGTATAATCTTCTGAGCCTGTGAGTTCTTGACCCTCCTTTCTTTTCCAACCTCTTAACCCTCTCCTTTAATTCAGTAATCTTTGCAGCTTGAGAGGTCTTTGTTTTCTCCAAGTCAATAACTCTTTGTGATAAGCTGGTACAAAGTTTCATCAATTTATTTAGTTTCAGTCTATCCTCGCCACTGAGCAGTAGATCATTGGAATGTGTAGGTACACTTGCCACATTTTCAGTATCATTAGTTAGAGGTTCTGTAGGACCACTAAGTTAAGGATCCTTAGTGTCTTTCCTCTGTTTCCTTCTAGACTATTTCTTCTGAGGTTTAGATGTTGATGGTTGAGTAGTAGTGGGTGTATGATTCCTTGGATATCCATTAGCATTCCTTTCATTTAATGAGAATTAATGCAGGTGTAACAGATGATTTTAAGGACACTGAAGAGGAAGGATGCAGGCAAAGAGGTAGAAGCAATAAAGTCAACAACCCTTGCACACTAATAAAGACCGACCCTGCCAAATTCAAGTGAAAACAAATGCATCATTATATATATATATAATAAATATATATTATATATATATATATATTATATCATATATACTAATATATATATATAAATATATAATAATAATATATAGGAATGGGAGTCGAGAAAAACCTAATCTTCTCAGTGGAAAACCTATAAAACTCAAAACAAATTGCACTAAAAATACTAAACTGATGCACTGAAAAATCTTTTATATAGCTTAAAAAATTAAGGCATCCGTTTAATTTTTTTCAGTGCATCTGTTTGGTATTTATAAATAGGTTTCTACTAAAGATATGGTTTTTCTTCTAGAACTCCTCCATATATATAATATATAAAAATATATATATCTATATAATATATATATAATATAATATATATATATTTTTATTTAATATAAATAGATATAAATATAAATTGTAACTTTATTTTTCCAGCCATCAAATTAAGTGCGATGACACACTCAAAAACATACATGCAACTCATTAATAAATCGTAATTCTGCACATATGTTCAAAATAGAACCAATATGTTTTAAAAAAACATATTAATCTAAGGAAATTTGAATGAAATTTAGAAATACAAATTCATTCTTTGAAGGTGTGCAAAATTAAAGAAAAAATTTGTATTTCCAATTTCTCATCAAAATCTTTAAAAAATACGTTTTTTTTAAAACATATTTGTTCTATTTAGAACATATGTGTAGAAATACAATTATTGAAGGCGTGCATGTATGTTTTTGAGAGTTCTCGCAGTTCTCGCACTTAATTTGATGCTGAAAATAAAGTCCCCCTATATATATATATATATATATAATAATATAATATATTATTATATATAATTATAATATTAATATAATAATTATAATAAAATATATATATATATATATAACATATTTACATGAAAGGAGCATATGTAAAAGAAAATACTTCCATTCGTATAGGAAAAAAAGCGAATGAAAGGCACTAACCATGACAATATTTAAGATATTGGTTGATGATGTTTAATTACGCCAACTCAAGTAGTTCAAGTGATGTCATTACCAGGGGAAGAGAATATACGCGTTGTACTCTTTTTTCCTTAGCTTTGGTTTTGTCCCCACAGGGTTTTCCGGCAAGTTTTTTATGAGGCACCATCCGAGCGTATAAAGTTGAATTAGAGTACTCCTTTCTCCTTCACTAGAATTTTTTCCCTACTATGTTTTGTCAAGTAAGGTTTTAAATGAGCATATTCTCAATAACGATCCAAAGGGGAGTGTTATGGATATATATAGAATGGATGTCCATATCTCTTAGTATTAGTAGTTGTCTTAATTATAGTATTGTATCTTCTAGAATACTTATCGTGTAACTATATATACATACCTCCATTGTGAGATGAATAATACAATTCTCCATTCTCTCTATCTTGTTATTCTTGTTTATTGTTTATTTACTTTATTGTTTCATGACAATTTTTATTTTTTTGTAATGTATAATATTGGTTAATAATAATCACAAAATTATAATGGTATGATTTTGATTGAAGGTTTTATTGGTTTAATTTTTGATCTTAATTTTTTTATGGTGAAAAAATTCGGGTAAAAACACTGAATTACTTGAGTTGGAAAGAATTGGTTGAAAACCCTAATTTTTTGGGTTTGGTATAGCAGCCATGGAAGGTGTTTGGTATCATATCTACATTTGCCTTTCTATTTTCAAGTGTTGATAAAATTGATTATTTGCTTATTTATGGTTCGTGATCGCTTACATATTGTGCTTATGCATTGTTTACCTATGCCCATATCTTGGCGGGGCAGCCACTCCTGGATTGTGGTTGCAGCCATGGCAGTTGTTTGGTATCACATCCATATTTGCATTCCAATTTTTCAGATATTGATGATACCCTTTTCTACCTTTGTGTAAAGTGGAAGGATGGCAGAAGAGCGGAATCGCTCACCTAAGCAACCTCCACGGGCGCATACAGGCCATTGGATTAATGAAAGCCATATATATTACGTTTTTCAATTGAAACGTCATATTGAAACGTAAAAGAGGAATGATAGCAAAATAGTTAGATATGTGGAGAGATCAGGTACTATGAATGAATGTGGTGAAAGCCCTGAAACGAGGACGAGCCGTCTTTCTTAGGTAATTGATCAATGTTATAGGGCGATTGACGATACTATAGATAAGTTGTAGAGGATATATGACGTGGTATATACTGTCTAGTATTGGGACCTTCTCACTATATTAGAGATGCGTTAGGCATTGAGATGGCGCTTAGTCACACAGATAGTTTTACTATAGACACACACAGGAGCCTAATATGCTGCGCAGTAGCGTATTTATCGGCAAGGTTGGGATTTCGCTCACACTAACACGTATTCATAACAATCGGGGCTTCATCTCATGCGTTATGTTAATGCACAACCCTCAACAACGCTACATGAGTCCAACTATCCGAAAGCAGCCTTTTATAGAAAAGTAATTAGCGATGCACTGGAGTGAGTCATCTTTGTTTCACATGTCCACTATCAAACATTGCGTTTAATTGCCACTAGCCATTTCACTGGATGCGAATACTGTCTGAGACACAACATATTTACATCAGCACTCCAAGTAATCTTGACTACGAAGCTGGCGGACGAAACATTGTCGTCAGACTACATATTCTAGGAGACGCCAACGTTTATTAATCTATCTTCAAGCGTAATTTCATGTACAATATTTTTTAATACATCTGAGATTTCCGTATGTCAAACTTAGAGTCAGCGACCACTATCTAAGTAGCGATACAATCGTGACACTCTCTCAAGCGAGCCTCTAGAAGTAGCAGTCTAGAACTACTATTGAACAAATACAAGATCTCTCTTCATCGCAAGCTAAGGAATCTAACCAAATGAACCTAACAACATGGACTCGGTCTACATTGTTAGGCTACATATACAATGTAAGCAATACATACTTAAATTCTGATTGGATGCCATTTTCTAAAACACTAGCGACTACCAAGCGCACACCTCTGGAGTAGAGCTCATGCGCTCTGCAGACCCATTAGCAGGTACACACTCGTATCTAGAGCTCTGTATCTCAGAGAACAATAAAAACTGATGTCTGCTCTTGAGGAGCTCGAGACACACATCTACTCAAGGGGCTACGATACTATACACATGCAGCTCTGTCGTCTACCATAGTAATGTTGTGCTATTCATCAGCTACTTTGTCTAATATCACTGATCAGTCTCCTCTTGTGGGCGGGTGCTCTAGTCTGGCTTTCGGAGCATCTCAAGTGCGCATCGACAGGAACTGTCGCCTGTGGTGTCATGTACCGCTAAGTGGCTCTATACACAAATGGGGGATCTACATCGACAGCGCATTCGATCAATCGTCGTCACGGACTGGCGGGGGGTGCATGGTGGGGATACGGAGGCCGGCTAGGCTACAGCAACCTCTCTAGGGGACGTGTCTCATTGATGGGTGATAGAAAGTGGGGGTCAGAGTAGTGATAGTGCTGTATCTAGACTATAAGAGATATAGGAGGCAGTAGCGAGTTCTTATTCAACAAGAAAATTTAGAGAAGGTCGCTATATACTCGATGGGTTTAACCTATAAAAGATTGCCTAATCTCCGCATCGAGGGTCAACATGTCATATCTCGAACAAAAAAAGTATCTCCCTTAGTATATCTCTATCTCTCTCTTCTTCAAAACCAGCACACAGTAGACACACAGTCCCACCTGCCCGTCCCCCCCGTTACTCTCATCAGGAGAGCTCTTCAAAACTTTGTTAGCATCGGCGGTTGATTGGAGCAAGCATCTTCACATACTTTCGGATGGATCAGAGACACATCTCATAGATCTATCTGTCTGGCACCTTGGTCCATCGACAGTACAACATGAGAGAGCTATGGAGTAGGAGTTCTACACTACGCATCTCTATAGACAGTCCTCCTATAGCTCTCGACGACATGGAGTTGCATTGATCCAATATGGTTGTTGTTTCGATGCATATATCCAAACATTATATCAAAATGTGCTATTTTTAATGGGAATTGTGACTCATAGTTTTCTCACTCCTTACTACTCTCTCTTTTTGTACTAGACTGGGTATAGAGACCGGAGTCATATTATTACATCGGAATGACTATGTCACAATCCACTATCGATTGTCTGCACAAGTCGATGCTTCTCAAGAAGGGTGCATTGGAGTGAGTGTCTGTTTATTCTTTACCATTCCTCACACGCTTCTCTACAGAATAGTCTCGTGCGTAACCTTGTTCTTGGTATCTCTATCAATTCTCTCAAAACTACTATTGTTCGTGTATAGCACATCACTCATCGTATGTTGTAGAGCTCGGTAATGACAAACGAGTTTTAACTCACCTAGCTATTCATTATGATGTAGACTCAAAACTAACATAGTACATACAGAAGTTCTGCTATCTATTGATACTACTTACACATGATGCATATAGGAGTGGTGTCTTAGATGAGTCTTAGTAGGTGAGATGAGGACGGGCGTTGATCGTCAGAGTATGTGAGAATAGGCGAGGGGGGGGGGGGGCGGGGGTGCAGAGTGTCTGTGATGTTGGGTGGTTGTGCAGAGTGTTCACATACAGATATATACATAATGGTGCGCGAGAGTTTAGGGGGTGAAAGAGGGTCAGACAGTTGGGAATGAGTGAGTGCACACATTGCAATTATACTATCACACATTGTACTGCAGCGACACAAGGTGTAGAGTTACGGCATCAGTTGGACTTAGGTTGCGACATTATACTGGTGATAATGTGACGATCTAGGTATGAGGATATGTTTGAGACTTAGACATAAAAGTTTGATGGAGAATATAGGAAGTAATGACGTACATGTCACAGAGCAAAGTCTACAGCATGGATTGACAACATGAATGGTGTGAGTATATAGTGACAGATCAACGTTAGACGGGTTAGGGTATGTATCTATGTGTGTGATTGGAGATAATGATGCGTCGATAAGCAGTGGAGGATGTCTCTGTGTATGTGATGTAAGTGACTACAGAATCAATGTCAGGAAAGTTGTGGAGTGGGGGTGGGCACTTTATGGACAGTCAGGTTTCACGCTAGTGGTGTAAGATGACACTACTCACTGTGAGGCAAAGCACTGAGGAGAAGGATAGTGTTAGTTATAGTGTACTATTAGGTAGGTGTGGGGTTTTGTGGTTGGGGGTGTTTTTGTGTTGTGGGGTTGGGTGGCGTAATCACATATATGTAGAGTTGGTGTCTTTAGTACACATCTACAGTGGACATTATGAGTCATTGTGAGGGACTTTGGGGTGTGAGTGTGGAGGAGGGGAGGCAGACTCTTGTTGATATGTAGTGTGGTATCCAGGACACAGGAGACGAGTGGTTAGGCGTTCTTAGTTAGGGCGATGGCTACAATAGAGGCTAGACTAGTTGACTTCTACTGGTAGGGAAGTGGAGCTGGTCTAAGTTGTCGATATATTAGTATACATGTGACTAGATAATGATATATGTCAGGATAAAGGTACATTAGCTGGATTATGTTGAGGGAGGTTGCAGGACGAAACGCGCATATGATGTTTATGCACGAACTTGCACAGTGTGTTGTATACTTTAACATAGGTAATTAGTAGTATGGCAAGATAGGGAGTTTGTCAGACACAGGGTTGTCACATAGTAGAGTGATTTTAGGGGAGTTGTTGGTGACGTTTTGAGAGGATAAATCTATTAAAAAAAAGATGAATATAGGGGTCGGTAGTTCGCGCGAGGGGACACGGTTGATATACGTAAGGCGTGATGACAGAGACGCGAGGTAGTGTGAGAAGAAGTTATTTTTAGGACATATTGAGGTTCGGGAAATGTGTAGTGGTGGTTATGACAGGTTGGGGTTGAGGTGAGTGGAGGGTTTGATGAGTTGATTGATGTATGGGAAAGTTTGGTGTAGTTGTACTGTGGGTGTGAGTGAATAAGAGATCATGTAATGAATATAACAGGTAATGAGGATATTTAGAAATTGTGGTACATGGGGCGAAGATAGGATCGGTTAAGTGACAGAGTATCAGGACAGGACAAGAACGTTTGTCGGTTACAAAAAAGAGATACGACAGGCGAGCACTCATCATACCATTTTTAGGAGTGTAGTATGATGAAGACGTTGTGTCAATGAAGATTGTGTGGTGCGTGAATCTCTGTCATTGTGATATACGATGTATATCACACACATATGTAGTATGAGTGGATAACATATCTTAATTTATATAGGGGGTGTCGGTGTGATAGGAGTGATTGGGATGGTATAATTGCACTTGACACATAACATGGACAGAAGATGTGGTGACACGATATGTTTCAGACAAGTGGGATGTTGCGATTACAGGGTCACATATGGTGTTAGCGTCATGCACACTATAGGGGGTAATACATAATATTTAGGTGATGTGATGGATTGTGAAGTGTGGTCAGTGGTTGTTACAAACACAGTTGGTTTATCAACATGATTGGGGCTGTGTGAGGTATTGATGGGAGTGGGTGTCTATGAGTGGTGAGTGATAATACACACACATCGTTAGTAGCGTGTACACACATTGTTGAGGATTTTGGTGAGGAATTATGACAGGGGTGATAGAGCATGAGGACACAGACTTATGAACGAGTACAACACATAGAAGGTTTACGATCTGTAGAGAATGAACTATGATCACAGTGTGAGTTGTGGAGTTTGTTTGATTAGGGTTGATGGTGTAGAGTTGGTGTGCGATTTTGGGGAGTGTTAGTGGATTAGGGGAGTTATTTGTAGGTTGTGTTGACAATAGAATTAGATGTAAGTTCTAGGTAGACAGAAGTTGTATTTATACAGGTGTATACGTTTTTTTAGGTAAGTAGGTTGGAGTAGTTTTGACATATTAGAAGAGGAGTTGACTATTGGGACAGTTTAAAGAAAAATGTATTTATGGGATAGATCAGCATTCATAGTTCATTTAGTGGTGTATGGGTTTGGAGGAAGGTGGAACGAGATGGTATGTTTGGACTTATGGACGTCTTGTGGATGTAGCGAGATGCTTAGTTTGTGTAGGTTGATTTTGTGATACTAGGGTATACAAGTGAATGGCAGGGGTAGAGAGATAACGGGACACATACGAGTGTGGGATGAGAGTTGTTTTTATTGGAGTGTGGTATTATATAGACTGGTGTGGATGGATACATAGGGTGAGCTACAGACAGCATATTGGCATTGCTAGACTGAGATAGAGAGATTATCTGCGTTACGTGTATGTGGTTACACTCTAGTTTACGGAGTATGCATATATCTAGCATATTGTTATGGATATTAGACGATTCGATCATGTATACACAGCACTTTATGACTTAGCGTGGGAGAGATTAGTACCGTTGGTAACAGCAGGTTTTATATAATAGTGCGACGAAGCTTATCTATAGTTGTATAATGCTGCACGTAGGAGTGGGTGTGTATCACGTGTGGTCAATATGACACATACTGCGGCCATCACAGGGATGATAGAGAGAAGTTTACTTGATTTAACTATCGTTACATAGGACTATTGGATATATTTCTGTTTGAAAATCAATATGTAGTTGAGAGTTACGAGATTGACGTTGACAGTGTGATCAGACTTTCTCTAAGAGAGGTTATAAGGTTGAGATAGAGTGTTTGGGAGTAGTGTACGGATGGAGATTGGTTGAGGGGTTAAGGAGGTAGTGTGACGGTGAGGAACTTTTTAGATGGAGGAGAGAACATTGAAGACATGGAAGTACTTGTAGGATTACATTGGTGTAGGAGGTAGAGTGGAAGTGACTGAGTTGATTACATTGTTATTACGAGTGTGAACTGTGGGGGGGGGGGTGAAGGGGTGAGGGTGGTGGGGGTGGTGTAGAGTGAAGTGGACAGAGTTAGTCATAACTTTGTTGTGACACATGTTATTGTATGGTAGCAGTTAGAGGGGAGAAGACATATATGGAGGCGTGGATGGTTAGAGGCATAACACAAGAGGGGTAAGGTATACTCTAGTAATTGAGTGGTGCATAATGACTTTATGGGACTCGTTGATCGAGGAGGGGGACTGGGTGCAAAGTAGGTGTGGAATTTATATGTATGATGTCTTATGCGACTAGATGAGAATTGGTAGTGACTTTATTTTAGATGGGTGACAGATAAAATCATTACATACGTGTCTGATTATTAGATATTATAATCCACTAAGGAGAGGGGTATTTGTTTTGGTGGGGAGTGATGGTAGATAGCAGAGAGTAGAACAGTAAGTAGATGATGAATGATCACTGTGTTTGAATAATGACTCATCATCTGTAGTTTTGTAGTCATAACTAGCACTCTCTCTCGAGAAGATCGAGCAGTTACGTACAGGGACACGTAAGGTAGTTCAGTTATCAGAGTTGTCTATTCTTCAACAACAAGTAGTGGATGTATGTAGCTTACAAGTATGAGCTGTGGTGACAGGTGGAGTGGGTGGGCGGTTGAAGTAGTTAGCGGGTACGATAGGGTGATTGTAGTATGATCGTGGTACTGGATGTGGAGTGTGCATGTGGGTGACAGTAGGAGAGATTGTGAGATGCACGAGAGAGACAGTTGAGATGAGAGGTGTAGTGAGTTGTCTCTAGTGTAGGTAGAGCGATAGTGAGGGGGTTTGACACAAGCTATGTAGATAGTAGGGAGGAGAGTTGAGTGGTGTTCAGCATATAATGTCGTATGGGAGGAAGTAGTGGAGTATAGAGTATATACTGTGAGCGTGTGACACTAGGGAGGAGAGTGGTGTATCTATGTTGTGTGTGGAGAGTATGTGGTTGTCTTCTGTGATCAGTTGATGTAGATAGGTGTTCTAGGAGTTATTTCTGGAGTAGGTACTATTTTAGGTTTGGTTGGTTTTGATAGTTTGATCTCTTGAAAGTTCTGTGATTTTTGTTGTTTTTTTTTGTGTTAGGGGGGGGGGGGAGAGGTGAAGAGAATGGTGGGTGAGGGGTGGGGGGTTGAATGGGATAGAGGTATTTAGGAATAGAGGAGGGGAGGGGTGGAGGGGGGGGTGGGGGGGGGGGTATAATATTTTGTTGGTATATGAGGTAGGGGGTGGTGGGTTTTGGCAGAGGTGTGAGTGTGTTTTGGTACAGGTGGATGGTGTGATGGCGGACGAGGGTGGGGGGGAGTGGTGGTGGGTGTGGTGTGTTGTTGTCTAGATAATGATGTTCTGTGAGATGAATTATTGGAGTGTCGGGGGGGGGGGAAGAGAGTGGTGGAGTGGGCGAGTGTAGAGGAGGAAAGAAAAGAGAGAGAGAAATCCCTAAAACTACAATGAGCTATCATAACAGTAAATTTACTAGTCATACATGAGAATTTTAAAACTTAAGAAAACTTTAAAATGTAATATTTTGATCGCTCGTCTTACTACGAAGACGTGGACGTAAGAAACGCGAGCAACGGGCTTAAAACGACCAAGTTAGGTCATTTTTACGAAAAGTATATTTATAAACGTTTTCACTTTATAAATACTATTTTACTAAAATGATTAGTCGGTGATTATGCTATATAGAATATTGAGTGGTTATCAAAGTGCTATATTACTAGGGAGTTTCATAATGAGGCCTCTTCGGATGGCGTATCGATGAGTTGTTGGATTTACGATTTAAAGTGTCCTAAACTCCTCGTACGTCATGTCATGACCTCTTTATTTATGATAGCCCGAACGATAGTATGATGTAACAACTATAAGATTATATTCGATGTTAATTAAAGTACTCAGTACTTATACAGCCTTAATTTAAATAGGTTGCATTTATCGTCTTGTGTGACGTTTTATCTGAGATTAATTGAGCTATCTGTACTCAAGGTGAGTTCATAGCCCCACTTTTTACAGTTTTACTGATTTATTATTATTTGGGGTGAGAACATGCTTTGTTTTATAAATTGGACGCAAGTGTTGAAAGTATATTGATTATGTGTTGCCTAAGTAGCGATAACCCTCCTGAGCCCATTATTCATGAACTGTTAATTGCATAGATGTAGTTGTGAATTACATTATGTGAGCGCGAATGATATAAATAGATCTATTGGGATTAACCTCCCCGTTTGGGTGATTAGCTATCACTAGGAACGAACGTTGACCATGTCGGACTTGGATGTTGCGGGTTACAACATCTGTACGGGCAAATAACTGCTAAAATAGCAAATATAGGTTGAGCTTCGGTGTCATGAGCTTAGTGCAACAGTAATCTGGTTTTGTGATTGTTGGCATATGTTGTAACATCACGGGAAAGTCTTGCGGTCCTGCATAATTTAAATACATAAACCTATGAATTCACCAACAATTTTGTTGACGTTTTAAGCAATGTTTTCAGGAGGTCAATAGGCACGAGGTGCCAAGGATGCATTGGATTATGTTTTGGATTGCACTGTTAAAGACTTATGTGCATCATGTTTTGGGAAATCTATGTTATCTTTTGTAATATTAAACAAAGAACAAGTAAAGCTATAAGCTTTTGTAATATGTCTTTTATTTAAATCCAATGTATCAGTCTAAACGACTTTTGTGTCGTTCTTATATATATCTTGTGCTGTTGATCTTGAAGTAACATGCCCCGGATCCTTATTTCGCTGCGACCCATTTTGGGGGTGTTACAGATTGGTATCAAGAGCCAAGGTTATAGAGAACCAGGTCAAAATGTTTTTGCTGGACTATAACCATTTTCAAACATTGCATACATACAAAAGGGTTTTGCGGGGTATTCATATACAAATTATTGCATTAGCCGGTTAGGCTATATACATGCATAATTGATATACGTGTTTATAATATATTACGTATATAAGGATGATAGTCTTATATTAATATACTTATATAAGCTAATTTTTGATTTCAGATACGATCATGTCAGATTCTGAGCACTCTACTATTACATACACATCAGTATCGGAGGATGATTTATACATGGGGTCACCAGGAGTCGTTTGGTACCTATTTATGAGGGACCACCATCACCAGATTATGTGCCTGGCCCTGAGGAGCCAGAGCAGGCACCACCTTCACCTATCTACATACCATTTGTTCCGGAGCCTGTCTACCCGGAGTTCTTACCGGTAGACGATGAGGTATTCCCGGCTGAGGAGCAGCCACTGCCTGCTGCTGACTCACCTACTCATCAGTCACCAGGGTATATACCGGAGTCCGACCCTGAGGAGAGCCTTGAGGAGGATGACGATGAGGATCCTGAGGAGGATCAGCCGACTATCCGGCTGACAGAGGAGATGTGATGTGAGCCACTTAGCTCCTGCCGAGCCTGCAGAGTTGCTTATTCTGCTGACTAGGACCCACATACAGTGCTTATCGCGCCAACGGCTAGGATGTCCATCCGAAACCCATGGCGCCGAACCTTCCTCTCGAGGAAGTTGGAGAGAGTATTAGCCTTACCTACTCCACCACCACACCTCTCTCTCCCTATTCATCACCACTTCCTCAGATACCCTCTCCACCTGTACCTATACCACCACCACCACCCATCATCCCTACTTATGCTGAGGAGTCTCTGGGATCCCGAGCTGCTGGGATTAGACGGAGAGATGCGCTACCATCTCCGATTCATGAGACTGAGATACCCGAGATGTGGTTACCGCTTCGTAAGAGGCTGTGTCGTACTACTCCTGGTCCTAGATGCGAGGTCGGGGAGAGTTCGGAGCGGTGCTGCTCGGCCAGTTTGGACACTAACTAAGTTGAGGAGACCATTTATGAATTACTGATATGTTAGAGGCCCGATCCAGGTCGCAGATGTCTAGAGAGTTAGGCTACGGTATTAGGGGATACATGGGACGATCTTGTTGGAGCTTCCCAGGGATTGCACGACCACCCTGAGGGCGTGTCACCAGAGTGTTATTGAGTTGTCTTCTACTGTTGACTGGGAGGATGATGATCATATAATTCCTAAGCTAGTTGATGCACTGTATGATCGGAGCTCTACTTAGAGCCCGAGTCAATGTTTGGAGAGTGATTAGGCCCTTCCATGGACGCACAGCCATTCTGATGGAGGAGGAGGCCAGATTATCACGTGCTGCTTGGGCACAATCGATGGATGTTTGCGATCAGACGCATTCCGAGGGGATATTACTTCGGACTACGGTCAAGGGGGGGGCGGGGGGGGGGGGGGGTGGGGGACAGCAGTTCCGATGATCGTTGGAGTTTAGGGCAGGCAGACCAGAGGAGACAGACAGTGACTTTAGAGCTGCTGATGCAGACTATCGGAGGCAGAGGCAGTTAGTAGAGACCCTGAAGATAGTGACGAGCTCAAAGGTTCAGAAGACCAAGGTAACAGGGACAGCAGGAAAAAACCCCCCACCCCCTGCTAAGGATCTGCAGGAGCCAGAGTACCAGAGAGGCGTGGGTAGTAGTACTTAGACTAGATTATGATTGAAGCTAACTGTTACAGTATGTTAAGTAGTTTTGGGTTGTTCCAGCTAGCAGACTGTCTTAGATCTTTTGTAATTATTGTGACAGCTATCTGTAGATCTTTGTGTTCTATTTATGGCTACTTTGTACAGGCCTACTAGTATTACGATTATATCTGTCGGCTAGTTTGGCTTTAGGTTATTTGTCTTGTAACCTAGTTGTTATGATTCGTTGTATATAACAATCATGTTTATTTTTCCAAGTTATATATGAAAAAGGTTGATTATTACGTTTTCTATGAAATCGAGTTTATTGTGAATTAAATGTTGATTTGTTAATTTCATATACTGTTGTGTATTTCACCTTATGATTGTGATTCTCGTTGTTATTCATTATTTATACATACGGGTTGGTTAAGATTTTTGAAATATAACGGGTGTTATGTTGTCATGTGATTTAAGAAAATTGGCACCAAGGAGAAGACCACATAGAACACGAGGTCAAGGCCAAGTTACCGCAACTACCCAAACCAGTTTACTTCAACTCACCACGGCACAGACCTACTACCACCACTTGTCGGTCACCACGTGCCCCAACTGCAGGCATGATCAATGAGGGAATTTTGTCACTGCTTTGTTTTAGCAGCACGTGTGCAACCGGAATGGCGGACGACTTAGCATACTCTGAAACTGGTGCTAGAAGGATAATGTTAAGCGCACCATTCGGTGAGTTGCACCTATCAAGAACTTCTTGAAATTGTCAACCCGTATTCTTCAGGGGTACAATAAGAAGTGGTCATCTTGACCAGGTTTGATAAGGATGGAAAAAGTATTCCGCATAAGTAATTGCACGTGGAGATCAAGTGAAGGTTTGCCACTTGTACTTCTATTTGAACTGCTCTAACATGGTGGAACTCACATGCTAGGACAGTGAATAATGATGTTGAGTATGCGATGACGTTTGGTCTGACTTGGAAAAAGATGATGACATCTAAATATTGTGCCATAGAATGAAATCAAGAAAATTGAGCAGTAGTTGTGGAAAACCTAAAAGTACAAGGGCAACGATGTGGTAGCTACAACAACGATTCCAGGAGCTAGCATTGCTGAGTGACAGGATGTTCCTGAAGAGCTGACAAAATTGACAAGTTATGTCGTGGAATGGCCCGACCCAATTTACTCAGTGTATGTGCCATCAAAGCCAAAGACCCATACAGGAGGCTATTGAGTGGCAACTGTTGATGATTGGAGGATTACCACTTTGGCTGAAACAAGAGGAAGTTGGAAGACACTCCTCGAAATTAAAACCAAACTCCAGCCAGACAAAGGCTGAATACAGGCAAGGGCTTATGCTGCCTGGGAATGGTGACAGGAAACCGTATGAGGGGACTCTAAAACTCGTATGTCCAAGTGTAACTTCAACCATCACGTCCTTGTACACCAAAATGCAATAACTGCCAGGAAATTTGGCCACCTGGCAAGGACTGTAGGGAGCCGGCCTGCGACTACAAACTAACAAACAACCGCAATTAAAATAATAACAACAACCGTAACAACAACAAACCAAGAGCCCAAGGGGCAAATACAAATGCCATTGTTTGCTTTGAGTGTGGGACTCCAGGCCACTTCAGGAGCAATGCCCCCAGTGGAAGACCAAGAATCAGGGAAATGGTAGCGGTGTAGCCAGGGCTTATGCAGTGGGAGTCGCAGGGCAAAACCCAGACAACAACGTTATGACGGGTACGTTTCTCCTAAACAACCGTTGTGCTTCCATTTTATTTGATACATGGTGCGATAGGACGTTTGTGTCTACTCAATTTAGCTTAGTGCTTTGATTTAAGGGGGTTATATAGCCCCCACTACATTCGATCATAGTTATAACGTTGAATTAGCTGATGGTAGCATAATATGGGTAAATACGGTATTACTGGGTTGCACGTGAAATTTCTGAAACATCCGTTTCACGATCGACTAATGCCTGTTGAAATGGGTACTTATGACGTCATAATTGGCATGGACTGGTTGACGAAATACCAGGCCGTTATTGACTGTGCAAAGAAGATCGTTCGTATTCCTTTTGGGAGCGAAATCTTAATTTTTCATGGAGACAGAAGTAGAAATAAATCGCGGGATTCGATTTTGAACATCATCTCGTGCCACAAGCCCTGAAGTATGTGCTACAGGTTTGTCACGTCTTTTTTGGCACATATTACCGTCAGGAGACTGAGACAAGTCAAGAAGAAGCAACTGGAAGACTGTACTGATCGGCAAAAATTTCACGAAGGTATTTCCCGGGACTTGCCCAGGCTTCCACCTACCAGGAAAAGTGGGAATTTCATATCGATATAGTAGTCCCTGTGTGCTGCACTGTAAGCAAGGGTCCTTATCGATTGGCCCATCAGAAATGAAGGAATTGGCGGATCAACTACAAGAGCTTTCCGACAAAGGCTTTATAAGACCTAGTTCGTCACCATGGGGAGCTCCAGTTCTATTCGTCAAGAAGAAAGATGGATCGTTACGGATGTGCATAGATTATCGGGAACTAAACAAACTAACGGTGAAGAACCGTTATCCACTACCGAGAATTGATGATTATTCGTCCAACTTCAAGGGGTCGCCGTGTTTACTCAATAATCCGTCTTAGGTCTGGTTATCACAATTGAAAGGTTCGAGAGAGAATCTCGTAAGACTGCCTTCAGAACTCGATATGGACATTACGAATTCCAAGTCATGCCGTTTGGTTGTCCAACGCCACCTACTGTGTTTATGGACCTTCATGATTCCGAGTGTGCAAACCTTATCTGGACAAATTCGTATTGTCTTTATTGAGATATTTTGATCATATTCCTAAGAGCAAGCTAAGAGCAGAGAGCATCTGAGATAATACTGGAGTTGTTGCTGAAAGGGTGTTTTATGCAAAATTTTCCAAGTGTGAATTTTGGCTCCCCAAGTACAGTTTCCTCGGTCAACGTGATTGATAAATAAAGGGCAGTCACGTAGATTCCAGCCAAGATTGAAATCAGGTTAAAGATTGGCATCTCTAAAGCACCTAACGGAGCTCGTCAGTTTTTAGGTCTTGCTGGGTATTATCGGCGATTCTTGAAGGGTTTTTCAAAGATTGACCAAACCAATGACGAAGGCCTATCAAAAGATGTCAGTTTGAGTGGGGTGATAACAAGATGCAGCGTTAGTTATTGAAGCAGAAGTTGTTGTAGTGCACATTTGGCTTTACCCGAGGAAGTGAAGATTTTATCGTTTAATATGCGATGCTTCGAAGAAGGGTTTGGGCGCTGTATTGATGCAAAGTGAGAAAAGGTGATTTCTTATTGCATCACGCCAAGTTAAAGATCCTATGAGGAAAAACTATATTACTCATGATTGGAACTTGGAGCAGTAGTGTTTGCTCTGAGATTTGGAGAAACTATCTGTATGGTACCAAGGGGTACAGTGTTCAATGATCATAAGGTTTACAGCTATTCTTAATCAGAAGGAATTGTACATGAGACAACGCCGATGGTTAGAGTTGCTGAGTGATTACGGATTGCGATATTCGTTTTATCACCAGGGAAGGCAAAAAAAAAAAAAAATGTCATTGCTGATGCTTTGGCAGGAAAGAACGGGAAAACACGTTAGAGTTCGAGCTTTAGTCTGACTATTGGTGGATCTTCTAAGCAAATCTTACAATGCTCAGACTGAAAGCACGGGAAACCAGAAAATATCAAGTGTGAGGATGTGGGGGTATGCTGATGAAAATGCTAAATATCGCCAGATGGAATGAGATACGAAAAGTTGGAACCACGTTAAGGATGGAACTAGCCTCAATGGAAGGAGTTGGTTACCTTGTTTATGGCGATTTGCGGACTAGGGATCATGCACGAGTCCACAAATCGAAGTTATTCTCATCCATCCAGTTCCGGAGAAAATGTACCAAGACGTAAAGAAGCTATATTGTGGCCCTATATGAAAGCTGATATGCCACCTTTGTTAGCAAGTGCTTGACCATGTGCTAAGGTTAGGCCGAAACATCAGAGACAATCGGGTTTGTTGGTAAAACCCGAAATACTCAATGGAAGTGGGACAATATCAAGATGGGATTTTGTCACAAAGCCTTCCTAGGTCTTCCACAAGGGTACTTTGACACCATTTTGGGTATTCGTTGACCGTCTTACAAAGTGTTGCAATCTTTTATACCATGAAATGAAACTGACCTTTGGAGAAACTAGGCAAGATTGCTACTGAAGGATAGTAGTACAAGGCATGGGATACGGTCTCATTATTTGTGTCGTGATCCTAGGTTCGAATCGCAATTTTCTGGAGGTCACTTCAGAAAGCTCTTTGGGTACAAGTTTAGATATGAGTACGGCATATCATCCGCAATGACGGACAAAGCGGAGAGACCTATGAAAACTCTCGAAGATACGCTTAGAGCTTGTGTGATTGACTTTGGAATGAGTGGGTTAAACATTTGCCATTGGTCGAGTTTTCGGTACAATATAACAGTTATCATGTAGCATTAAGCTGCACTTTGGGCACTTTGTAGAAAATGTCGTTCGCTGTTTGTTGGGCTGAGGTTGGAGCGTTCAGCTCACGGTACAGAGATAGTACAGAGGACCTGAGAGAATCATTCAAGTTAAACAAGGAGTGCAAGCTGCTCGTTGTAGACAAAAAGAGGCGTTCGCTGATTTGAAGCTGTAGCGATGGAATGTTTGAGGTTGGGAATAAAAGTGATGCTCAAGGTTTCGCCTTGGAAAGGGGGTTGTACGTTTTGGCAAACGAGGGAATTAAATCCCTAGGGGTTTGTTGGAACTTTCAAGGCTAATAAAAGGTGTTGGAGATAGTTGCATATACAAGCTCGAGCTTCCTGAGGAGCTGAGCAGAGTTCTTAATAATTTCACGTGTCCAACTTAAGATAGTGTTTATGCCGGACGAAACCTTAGCCGTTCCGTTGGATGAACTTCATTTTGCTGACTAGATTCAGTTTGTCGAGGAAACCAATAGTGATCACAGATCGTGAAGTTATCGGTAGAAGAGAAGCGTATCCCATTAGTCAAGTTAGATGGAACTTCCAGAGAGGTCTGATTTTACCATGGAACGTGAAGATCAATTCAAGAAGGTAATATCACACCTCTTCACAAGATGCACTCTGTTCGTTCAAGTGCTGTGTGATAAGCTTGAGGACAAGGCTTGTTTAACGGGGGGAGATATAAACTGTATTTGTAGGGTCATTGTATGACATTATGTATTTCATAATTTATTTTTTTAATGTTTTTACGCGTTTACTCTTAAACCGAAACTTTAAGTTAAAATCGCGGTAAACTGAATGTTCATACAATGTAAGAGCATTTAAGATTCAATGTTTGTATCAGGCAAGTGTGATAGATTATTATGAGGATAATTATGAACTGTGTTAATTTTATATTTATGGTACGTAAATTCTTCGTTTCTAATAAAATACGTTTTGCATACACGGAAGTTCATAAAACCTAACTAGCCTAATTAAATACCCGTTTATACCCGAATACTCAAAAATATTATATATACACATCACATTTATACATAATATGCGAAATTTGAGGATTGGAACAATAGTCATCACTTGTAAAATACTATCTAGATATTAACTAAAGTAAGTCTTACACCTTTTTCCAACTTGTCATGCTTTAACTTAACTAGGCGGGAGAAAGTAACTAGGGTTAAGTTAGTAAGATATTTATGCTATAAATAAGCATGCATGCATGGCTAATGTTTACAACTTCTATACTTAACCAAATTACATTTTTCTTTCTCTCTTTTCTTCATCAAAACCCACGGCACCAATTGGCCATAAAAACAAATCCATACTTTGATTTTGTAAAATCATTAACAACTTTACACAACATACTTACGTATCTAAAGGTGTTTGGAAGCATTCGGCTTCATCATTTTCAAGTGTAAGAAGAAGAAATAAGAAGAGTAGGGTTTTGAAAACTAATCTAGGGTTATAAGCTTGGGGAAGCCTTTATTTTGATCTAACAGGGTTTTAGACTTATTTTCACAATATTCTTTAGATTCATCACTAAGGTTTCTTTAAATTCTTTTATACTTTCCTTTTTATGATTTTATGTATTACATGTTTATATAGCTCATAATCACCACTAATGACTTTTAAATGTATAAAATGGATTTTTATTTGAGTTTATCAATTTATACACTTATTCTCATGTCCTAATGTTATAAATATCATGGAAAAGTAAAGATAAAAGTATGTTAACTTATAGTTTAAGTATAAACATGTTTAAAGGCTAATTAGGGTTTTATAATGTTTCTTAAACTTCACTTGTGAAAATAATGAAAGTAAAAGGGTTGAACTTGTTACAATGAAATTATATGGACTAGGGATGATATTAGACTTTATTATAAGTGCCACATATGTAAAATATGGTTATAAGAGTTTTTATAATAACTACTAACTTTAATAGTACATAAAACAAGTTTTTAAAGAAACAACAATGAAATACATAGGGGACTGTCAAAATTCGAATTTTGGACTGTTAGTTATGATATTTTGTATAAAACTAATACACCTCGTGACGATTCATATGATAGAAACTTTGAAAAACCGTCTATAACGAAAAAGATACTGTTAAAAACGGATTTACGACTATAAAAATTTATAAAACTATTTTTTAAAAAGTTAATATTCATTCCGCAACTTTTATTTTGAAAACCTTAAAATATTGATAGAAACTTTTGATTACGAGGATCTACACGCAAGAATCGTTAAAAACGGAACTATAACGAATAAACTATGACGTTTTCGATAATAAAGTTTCTAAAGTAATTTTTAAACTATGAACAGTAAAAAATCATATTCATCAGTGGATAAATTTGTGAGATATTATAATTTCTTTTAAAACGTGAACGTACTCGAAGGAATCACTAAAAATCGGAGTTAAAAAACGAATAAGTTATCGCGATTTACAAGTTTACGCTAATTAGACGTTTTTAAAACGACAATGAGCTGTCGATGAACAGTAAATTTACTATTCATCACAGAATTTTAAAACTTGAAAATGTAATTATTTTGATCGCATCGTCTTACTTCGAAGACGTGGACGTAGAACTTGCGAGCAACGGGCTTAAAACGACCATAAACTAGTTCATTTTTACGTAAGAAGTATATTGATAAACGCAATTTCACCTTTAAATATTATTTTACTAAAAAAAGATTAGTCGGTTGATTATCGCTATTAATATAGGAAATATTTGTAGTGGTTATCAAAGTGCTATATTACTAGGGTTTATAGTGATGGCCTCTTCGGATGGCGTATCGATGAGTTTGTTGGATTTACGATTTAAAGTGTCGAAAACTTCCGCGTACTGTCATGTCAATGACCCTCTTATTTATGATTTAGCTCCGAACGATAGTATGATGGAACAACTATAAGATTTATTCGTGTTAATTAAAGTACTCCAGTACTTATACCAGCCTTATTTAATAGGTTGCATTTATCGTTTTGTGTGACGTTTATTGACGATTAATGAGTTCTATACTCAGTGAGTTCATAGCCCACTTTTTACAGTTTTACTGAATTATTATATGGGGTAGAACATGCTTTGTTTTTTAAATTGGACGGAGTGATTGAAAAGTATATAGATTATGTGTGCCTAAGTAGACGATAACCCTCTGAGCCATTATTCCATGAACTGTTAATTGCCTAGATGTAGTTGTGAAATAACATTTATGTGAGCAGCGAATGATATAAATAGGATCTATTGGGATTAACCTCCCGTTTGGGTGATTAGTATCATAGGAACGAAACGCTTTATTGACCATGTCGGACTTGGAGGTTGCGGGTTACACATCTGTACGGGCAAATTAACTGCTAATTTGCAAGTATAGCTGAGCTTCGGTGTCGTGAGCTTAGTTGCAACATTAAATCTGGTTTGGGATTGTTGGCAATATGTTGTAAACATCACGTGAAAGTCTTGCGGTCCTGCATAATTTAATTACATAAACCTATGAATTCACCAACAATTTTGTTGACGTTTTAAGCAATGTTTTCAGGAGGTCATTAGGCACGAGATGCCAAGGATGCATTGGATTATGTTTTGGGATTGTACAGTTAAAGACTTATGTGTATCATGTTTTGGGAAATATATGTTGTCTTTTGTAATATGAGACAAAGAACAAGTAAAGCTATAGCTTTTGTAAATATATCTTTTATTTAAAATCCAATGTATCAGTTTTAAATGTCTTCTTGTGTCGTTCCTGTATATTTATCTTGTGCTGGTTTGATCCATGAAGTAACCATGCCCGGATCCTTTATTCCGTGCGGTCACATTTTGGGGGTGTTACATCATGCATTAAAGATTTTGTCGCATTTCATTTTGTTATCTGTTATGGGCTGAAATATTCTTGGTATTTTGATCAAGTGAAGTTAAGTTCGGGCTAATGTAACAATTCTACTTTGTTTAAATCCAATGTATCGTTTTCAAACGACTTTTTGGTTTGGGTACTTGCCTCCAAGTTCGACCAAAGTGGTCCATGTGTGAGAAATCTGATTTTCTCAAAGGTTAGTATTTTCTTATTTATTTACTTACTTCATTTTAAGTTGCTTTTAGTTTATTAGGTTTAGATCCTTTAGAATTTAGTTCCCTTTCTGCCCTAGATTAATTGTTATTTCCGCTGCGTGTTAATCTAGTTAGGGAATAGAAAACCTATCAGTGGTATCAAGAGCTTTAGCCTAATTCTATTAGCACTTAAAAAGTAAATTGTTAACATGTGATAAGTATAAATAATTGAATATTATATTATTGTCTTATGATCATTGAATGTTAATATGAAATTACATTTTTGAACCTTATATTTTGAACTGTTTAAAATATACCCCTGAAATTTTAAAATGTTTAATAGAAACCTTATACATATTACATATTATAATTGTTATATTGTATATGTATAATTAAATCTAAATACATCATTAGTCAATTGGTAAATCGGCTCACCCATAGTGAGCAAACTATAAGAGAAGTATAAGGCGGGACGTTTTGCTTCCCTAAAGAAGTCGGGTTTTTATATGCTTCGCGCTTCTCCGCTTCTTTGTGCGTTCGATGGAGCTACCGAGAACTTTTGATAATATGATGTATATATTAAATGTATTAATATAAAAGTACTAAAACAAAATTCCCGTTTTAGATATAGAAAATGTGAATAGTATGCTAACCCATGAAAATCGCACATCTCTCATATGGGCTGTTAATGGAGCTCGTGTGGTTAACCGACACATTAATAAGAGAACATAAGTGAAAGGTGATGTGGGGCTTGCGATTCTCGGGCTGAATCGAGCAGGGTATCACGCGGGTTTTTGCATGGTTAAATTCACCATCTTATTCATGATCCTCGGCATCCCAGTCATGAATAGTAGATAAGCATATCCGAGATTAACATGCCATTGATCAAAATCAATGAATCTCAAAAGAACTAGGAATTTCATAGAGAATGAAATTGACAAAGACATTGTCTACCTAAAATAAATTCGTGATGTGATTACGGCAACCCTCTTCATAAACAAATCTAAAATATGGATCCTAGCCTTAATTTAAAATTGGGTAATTAATTAAGGAACATTCATGATAACTAAAATTATTTTATCTTGAAGATGTCTTTTGAAAATGGTGTCATTACTCCAGCTCCTAATCCCTCACCCAACTCAAGCTTCTCTTTACTCTCAGTTCTTGGGAGGGAAAGACTCACCGGTCTAAATTATATGGACTGGATGCGAAACCTTAGGTTTACCCTAAGGTACGAGAACAAAGAGTATGTTCTCGATGAGCAAATTCCCATAATTGATAATGATTCAACCCAGGAAGAGATTGAAGCTCACCAAAAGTACTATGATGATGCAAACAAAGTGTCATGCATCATGGCAACATCCATGAGCCCTGAACTGCAAAAGACTTTTAAGAACAATTGGGCTTATGAAATGAACCAACATATGAAAGAGATGTTTCAGGCAAAGGCAAGCAAGGAACGCCTTGATGCTATGAAATCTCTCATGGCTTGCAAACTAAAACCTGGAGCCTCTATATGTACTTTCGTCTTAGAGATGAAAGGGTACTTTGGCAGGTTGGAATCTCTAAACATGGCGTTCAATGCTGAGCTTTCCATAAACATGATCCTATCAGGTCTGCCAGCTGATTACAATCAGTTTGTGCTCTAGTATCAAATGAACGGGAAAGAGACCTCAATAATGGAACTCCATAGCTTATTGCAAACCGCTGAACAGGGGATCAAGAAAAGTGAAATGTCCCCCTCTACTTTACTCCATGTGTTGATTGTGGGTCATAATGCAAAGAAAAGAAAGACTTCTCATTCCAACTGGAAAGGAAAGGCCGCAAAAGGAAAGTCCGATCGTAGGTCTAAGAGAAAGGCTGAATCTGAGATTGCACCTACAAGCGATCCAAAGGAAGCAGTGTGCTTCTACTGCAACACAAAGGGGCATTGGAAGCGTAGCTGCCCAAAATATCTGAAGGACCTTAAAGACGGAAAGGTCGAAAAGGGTAGTCACTCAGGTATGTTTATGATCGAACTCCACAATACTACAACTTTGGATTCGTGGGTCCTGGATACAGGGTGTGGTACTCACATTTGCACTATTTTGCAGGGTCTAAAGGAAAGTAGGAGGTTGAAGCATGGAGAGCTCAACTTAGTCATGGGAAACAGGAAAATCACGCCTGTGACAAGGATTGGAAAGTACGAGCTCATGCTGAAGTCTGGAGTTAGGATAGATTTAAATAATTGTTGTTATTCATCAGAAATGACAAGAAACATTATTTCATTTCATGCTTTGTTTAAGGATGGTTATAAATTTTCATTTGATAATGAGAATGGAGATATTTTGGTTTATTCAAATGGTTGTTTTATGTTTAAAGCTTCTCCTTGCAAAGGCATATATGAAACTGTTGAATGTATTAGTAATAATGGCAATGTGATTTTAAATGTTGGTTCGTCTAATGAGCTTGATAAATCAAAATTGTGGCATTCCCGTCTTGGGCACGTAAACAAGAAACGCATCGCCCAACTCCAAAAGGATGGAGTGTTGGAATCATTCGACTTCAAATTGGATGATGTATGCGAGTCTTGCTTATTGGGCAAGATGACTAAATCACCATTCACAGGAACGTGTGAAAGAGGTGAAGGATTATTGGACTTAGTACACACAGATGTGTGTGGACCATTCTGATCTGCCACAAAAGATGGAAAATGCTACTACGTTTACTTTACTGATGATCTTTCAGTAGATATGGATATGTTTATCTGATTAAACATAAGTCGGATACCTTTGAAGTATTCAAAAGGTATCAAAACGAAGTAGAGAACCAACTGGGCAGAAAGATAAAGGTACTCCGATCCGATAGGGGAGGAGAATACCTTAGTATCGAGTTTTTCGATCATCTTAAAAACTATGGTATAGTTTCACAGTTAACTCCTCCTAGAACACCACAACTAAATGGTGTTGCTGAGAGGAGAAATTAAACCTTGTTAGACATGCTTTGATCTATGATGTATCGAACAACACTTCCAATAAGCTTCTGTGGTTGCGCATTAGAGACAGCCACCCATATCTTAAATCTTGTACCCACTAAGAAGGTCTCGAAGATACCTTTTGAGATGTGGAAGGGAAAACGTCCTTCTCTTGGGCACATCAAAATCTAGGGCTGTGAGGTTTGTGTTAGATGAGAAGCTTAGGACAAACTAGTCTTTTCGTCGGTTATCCAGAAGAGTCATTTAGATATTTGTTTTACAAACCCAAAGATGATGTGGTATTTGTAGCTCGAAGAGGAGTGTTCTTTGTGAGAGAAATGATATCTAAAGAGACAATGGAGTAAAAATAGACCTGAAGAAAATTCAAGAAGTTTTGCCGATGAAGAACCTACAGTGAACACTGACACTCAACAAGAGGTGGTGACACTTGTTGAGCCTGACGATATACCCTTACCCATTCGCAGAACAAGTAGTAAAGTAATAAAGCCTCCTCAATTCTACTATGGTTTCCATATTGAAGAGAACAAGATTAATGATAGTACGCTAAGTGAATTAGATGAGCCTGCTAACTACAAGGAAGCGATGGCAAGCCATGAGTCTGCTAAGTGGAAGGAAGCTATGAAAAGCGAGATTCAGTCTATGTATGACAACCAAGATTGGAATTTGGTTGACACTACACCTGGTCTTAAGATGGTGGGATGTAAGTGGATCTTCAAGAAGAAGACAAACATGGATGGGAAAGTACAACACTTATAAGCTAGTTAGTTGTGAAGGGTTATACTCAAACCCACGGTATTGATTATAAAGAAACCTTCTCACCGGTGGCTAAAATAAAGTCAATTAGGTTAATGTTTGCCATAGCTGCATTTCATGTTTATGAAATATGGCGGATGGATGTCAAGACTGCTTTCCTTAACGAAAAAACTGACAAAGGACGTTGTTTTATGGCATAACCCAGGAAGGTTTTAAAATGCAAAGTATCCTAAAATGAGTGAGCAAGGCTCAAAAGGCCATATATAGACTAAAACAGCTTCTCGAAGTTGGAATCTCTGCTTCCATGAGAAAAGTTACAGTAGTTTGTATTTTCTAAAAGCGAAGATTCTTCTTGTATAATAAGTCGATAGTCGTAGGAGTGTTGTAGTCTTTCTGGTATTATATGTGGATGATATACTACTCATAGGAAATGATATCCCAACGTTACAAAGTGTAAAAGGATGGTTGGGGAAATGTTTTGCTATAAAAGATTTTGAGAGATGCAGCATATATTATTGGTATAAAGATTTACAAAGATAGGTCAAAACGTCTTATAGGACTTAGTCAGGACACGTACTTAGATAAAATTTTGAAAAGATTCAAAATGAAGATTTCTAAGAAATGGAATCTACCCTTACATCATGGCATAAAGATTAGTAAGGATCTATGCCTAAAAACTAATGAAGAACTGGACAAAATGAGTTGAGTCCCATATGCTTCGGCTATAGGATCGATCATGTATCCCATGACGTGTACAAGGCCTGATGTCTCCTTTGCTTTAAGCATGGTGAATCGACATTAGCAGAATCCTGACGAAGGTCATTGGACAACTGTAAAGAATATTCTTAAGTATTTAAGAAATACTAAAGACATGTTCTTAGTTTATGGTGGAGAAGAAGAACTCAAAGTGACTAGTTATTATGATGCAAGTTGGCAAACAGATAAAGATTATAGCCGTTCACAGTCTAGTTAGGTATTCTTGATGAATATGGGAGCGGTGACATGGAAAAGTTCAAAGCAAGATACAGTGGCAAACTCCACATGCGAGTCTGAGTATATTGCAGCTTGTAAGGATTGAAAGATAATATAAAGTTTTTGTTGTTGGTTTGAAATTGAAACATTATAAACAATGATTGAAATAAAAATGGATTTGGTGATTAAATAATAGAGATTTGTTTATTTGCATGTGTGCTACCATTTACCATTGTTTATCATTGTGTCTCATTTTTGCATGTTTAGAATCCAATTCGTGAGTACTTAGTTTACTCAAACCTCCTCAGTCGTTCATACTATAGGAAGTAAGTATTGATTTAAGACTGTTACAGAGTGTTAGTAGATTGTCTATAAAGATTAGACATAGCATAGAGAATGTTGCAACACTCATGAGTACTTAAATAAGGAATTAAGTACAGGAAAACTCGTACTTAAGAGATTACAACATGGATTAAATATCACGAGTAATTCTAAAGAAGATAATATTTTCTTATTCTTAAAAATGATAGATACACTCGATTTTCAAGATTATAATGGATATGCTAGGTATGACATGATGAGTTGACTAGTTCTATGTATTCAAAGTTTATTTGTTCCTTTTGCCTAAATGGGAAAGCGATATCCATGGGTCCCTCGATGATTAAATGTTGACTTAAATGTGCTAAGCCTAGCCGAGACTAAATTGATGTGTTCAATTCAGTATTCTCATATAGTCAAATAATTAGAAATCAGGAAACATAATGTTGAACCTAGAGATTGATTAAAATCTAGTCGTCAGGTTTCATACGATATCAATAAGAAACAAAGGAAATAAGTTGACACTTATCTAAGGGTTTGTCTCTAAGATATTATTCAGAGTTCAGCAATTGCATTGGATGACAACTCTCTACTTATTGATCAGGAATAGACTTAGACCAATTAGTAGTTGATGACTTGTCCAAGTGGGAGACTTTGGATTTAGTGACCAAGTTCATAACTAATTGGTATTGCTGTCGTCAAATTGATGTCCTTTATGGGTTGCTCCATAGTGAATAACCGTTTGATAAAATAATAAAATGAGAGAAATAATAATTATCAATTAAGAATTATATGTAATATATGAATTGGTTTTTAATATTATTATTAATAGTTGGTAAATTAATTAGAACTAAATTATAAAGAAAGCAAGGCTGAATAATACGAACTAATACAAAGTGTATTGAGTTGAACGGGTCAGAAAAACCCAAATGGGGCCCATGAGACGTTTTTGAGGTATCCCACATCGCCTCAAAGAGGCATCCCAACCCCCTCCCTTTCAATATAAATAGAGGGGCATGCCAAGGCTTTATTTGCTCATTTTCTCTTTCATCATTTCCTTCCCACGATTATTTGTATTAAAATCTCCTACTTTTTATTGAGAACAAAATATAAACTCGTTTTTAGGTAAATGTGTAAAATATAAGATTTTTTTGAACAAATCAACACTAGCAATGACGCCTTATGAGTTAGTTTCAGATCTGTACTCGTTGTTCTCGAACCAATGTATGATTAGTATTTTTTATGGATTCTTTCAAACTAATGTTAATGATTTTTTTATATACTAATTTTACTTTTTGTTAATATATTTCTATATAAAAACTACTATGACGAGTCGGTCTCATCAACAAGTTATTTGATTTCATGTTCAGATACGATTTGTTCAAGATCCCCCACGACATCTACCTACAGATATCTCGAGGGTAAAGCTACCACTTTATGCCTCTGACTTTTTAAGGCTTCCAAATTCTAGCGCCTATATATATCTTGAGTTTTATGCTTACTATTTTATCTCTGATATTCTAAGATTTATTGAAGTATATGACACAACACGTAAATACTTGATAATATGAATTGAATAAAAAAAATGCAAGACTGACATGAAAAAAGACTACAATTTGGGGTGTTAAAAAATATCCATATTCGGATATTCAAAATTTTGATTGGAATTGATTCGAAAATTAAGATATATGAATTGTCACTTTGGAACACATATAAGAATTTTACAAAAATTCAAAATATTTGGATACCTAATTTTTAGATATTCAGATACATAAAACCATTATCGAAATTTTAGATATCTGAAATTTTTAGATCATAATTTTGCTTTGGGCCTCCGAAAGATACAAGACGGCCTTGTACAAGTACCAAGAAGCTTAGTGCAACTACAAACTCTATGATGGTAGTGGCACTGAAGCATCAAGTTACTATGTTTTTGATGCCATCCAATTAAACATAAATGAAACATCACATGTTTTACTCAACATTTTCTTTGAGTTGTAATTCAGTACACCTCTACCTTTTCTAAATTTTATATTTTATTTTGGAAGAATGTTATTTATTTATATATTCAGCATGTGTAGCACATCTGTAGCACAACCCCATGGAGGACTTGACGATGTATTCAGATTTGGCCGACATAATTTTTCTGTTATCGACCAACTATATTCTCAAGGGATCGCTCCTCAAGCATTCTCCCATGGTCTAGCTGGAAGTGACAGTGTCACTGGTGTAGGTATATTGTTGGCTACCTACATGTGTCGAACATAGTGTATACTCTACTTGTTTCGTATGTGTAAATTTTCTTTTGATATCTTTTTTCCTTTGTATCTTTATGTCACACTCCGTCAGTGGCGGAAACACGGGATGCGACGATACCATTCATCGCACAAGATACAAGATCATATACTTTATGATTTACATTCATGAAACTTGAGTTTACAGAAACTTTACAAGTTAAAAACTTGACAAAATACTATAATCATGACCATCTCGACCCAGTCCCTTTGGGTTACATCTTTTCTCGTCCAATACCATTCACATACCTTTGATTTGACACACCTAAAAATGACACTCGAAAACGTCAACAATAATGTTGGTGAGCTCATAGGTTTGACCTTAACCCAAAAGCTATGTCAATATCTCAACAGTGGACAATAGTGATATTTTATAGTGAATATATGCAAACAACCTTATCATCACCGCTAATCAATAACCATATGTCACTTACGCACCTAAAGGGCCTACCAGCTGGAGCACTAAAATTAGGGCAGGACCACACATAAACCTGGGTAGGCGTACCCATCCGCTCCAATAATCACACAAATACTGGGTTGGCGTACCCATCCGCTCTAAACAATCATACAACACATAATATTCACGTAGCAGTCATAAGCACATATCTTGTCCAAAAAACAAAACCACATTTCACACAGATCAATTCAAAACATTTCAAAACACATTTGAGTATCATTTTCCCTTGACGAAAAAATAGTAAAAAGTAGGGCTACGAGAACTCACCTCAATCAACAATCAAAAGAAACCGCACAATCTTAAATAAGGCAAAGCACAAACAATCTCTACGCAAGCGCACAATGTACCCGGCAACGACCTAATATATACTCACTATATCAATACTCGTACAAAATTATCTTATTGTATAAGTGTTCGTCTCTACTCACGCAAAATCCTCATTTTCATCCCAAAATCCCATTTCAAATTCATATCTGAAGGTCCTCGCAAAACTGAATGGATCTTTGCAGCCTATAAAGGATGATAGCCAAGATGTATAAATACAAATGACTATGTAGAAACAATGACTTGAATACAATATGTTAATGCGGAATCTTAACACAAGTACTAAGAAGAACAATGAACAACTGAATAACAACTTTGTTAAAGTGTTCTTGAGGATTACAGATTGCTAACTATGATATTGTGTATATTTGCTAAGCTTCTGTCAAAAACTATGTCTAACTATGCCTAGGGTTCCTTTTATATACTAAGGATAACCCTAAAAGGCTTACAAATCTTTTTCTAAAATATCTCATAAATATCTTTTAAATATCTTCTCAACGGTACTAACTAAGTTTCTACTAACGGTACTAACTAACTAACAGTACTAACTACTTTGTACTGTCGGTACTAAGTATAGCTGACAGTACTAACTATTTGTACTGTCGGTACTAAGTTAAGAAAACATTAATCCTAACAATCCTCCCTTAAACATGAATGTTAAACTATTTTAACTTCATGTTTCTTCAATCCTTTAAGCTTCGTTTAATGCCCAGAGGATGTATCCAAACATTCTTTATCATTTCTTAATCTTTTACACTCTATCCTTCTTTAGCAGCAACTTGTTCTTTTCATGCAATTCATGCAACATATTTTAGCTAACAACAACATCTTTTCACATTCATATCCAATCTAAGTTGGCTTTGTAGTTTTTGGCAAACTACCTAGCATTAACGGTTTTGATGTTCCTATTACTAGTAGCCGTTTGCTTGGGATAGATAATCTTACATCTAAGAATATGGTGAGTTATTTTACCTTACAGTTGTGGTAAACTGTCAACAATCAATGGATTTGATTAGTCTTTACCTAAAATTAACGTTTTGTGTTTGGCACTACGCAATGCTTCATTGTCATAACATGGTGATGATAAACCATATAGTTTTTAGCATAAAACTAGAAGCTATCAACAGATTTGGAGTAGTCTTATTACAAGAACTGTTTGATCTTGGCTAGCCAACTCTTTCCCATAGAAGCAAATGGTGAGGTTAATTACCTACATATATTTGGTAAAATTGTAAACTTAAACGGTTTTGAGTAGGTCTTTACCTCTAGCCGTTTTGATTGAGGATCTAGCCATTTATTTTGCATGTTAAGCATGGTGAATTGTAACATTTGTTGTGGTGGTTGGCCAACACTCAATTCTCTTCTTTAATTCCATCAGTTTAGTCGTTTTGATTCTTTAAAATAGCAAAGTACCTTTTGATAAGATCGTATCCATATTCCTATTGCTATAGTATCATTTAGTTTTCTGACTTAATTTTAGCTTTAGCATTTGCACCACTCATTTCCTTTTAAAGGATTTCTTCTTCTCTATTTGCATGAGTGAATGTCTAATCTCTTTCATCAGTCATCCAAAGTGTTGTACCCCTGAGGATACTGTGCAGCTTCCAAAATGATACTTTCCATTTCATGTTGTGTGTTCAAAACTATCTTGGTTCATTGGATTGAACATCACTATCAAATCTCCCCAACAGAACTTTATCATTTCTTCAGGGAATCCTATCTTGTTATATGTCCATCACAAGTTTATATATGGCATTTATGTCTTCTTGTCAATCATTGAAAGCATCCTATCAATGTGCTAAAGTGTTCCTATTTGACCTTACTTCTTCGTTACCACATTCATATTAATCTTCTATCTGATTTTTTTAGATTTCATCAAACTGTGCGTTTGGTGCCAAGATTCTCAGTCTTCCTGTCAATGATTGGATTCTATTGTCATGAATCTTCATTAGTCTACTTCCTTGTCCTCATCTGGAGCTATTGTGTTTAAGCATAATTTTTTTTCTTTTTTTTTAGCTCTTTCATTTTCTTTTCTCAATGTCAGATGGGTCATCTTGTGAAGTATCTTGTTTGAATCTTCTTTTTCTTGACTTCATCTTTTTTCTTGTCGGTGCTTTTTTCTTTCTTGTGTTCTCTTTTTTTATCATCTTCCTTGACTTCTACTTTAAGATTTCATCTTGATCTCTTCTTCTTTGGAGGAATCTTTCTTATTCATTTTAGTGATCAGTTTATCATCTTCAACAGATCCAATATCAATGAAATCTTCATCTGACCTTTTTATCTTCTCATACATTGCTTGTATGTCTTCAAACTTCTTACTTTTCAACTCAGGATGTTTGAAGTTCCCCACATGCTTTAAGAAGGTCATCATCTGATTTCTTAATTGATTCTTGGTTGGAGGTCTGTTTCTTATTGCCTCTGATCTTTGTTTAGCAAGGAATTTTCTCTGAGCAGCAATTGTATCATGAAGGAACTTTGCCCTTTCTTCTATTGTGAACTGCTCTCTTTCTTGCTCTTGAAGCTTTTCAGCAAGTATTCTGTCTGCCTCAATTCTTGCTTTTATATCATCAAAGTTTTTGATGAGAGCTTCATTTGTTGCTTTTTCTTCAGCAATCTTGTTTCTTTCTTCTTCTGCTTCCCAATCTTCTTGAATTTTCCTAGCCAATTCTTCATCACTCTCAAGCTGTTTGAATTTCTTCACAGCTTGAGGAATATCATCATCTTCACTTTCAGATTCTTCTTCCTCTTCAATCTTCTTCTTCCCTTTGTCTTTAGGATCAATCTTTGGAAGAGGTTTTAATGTGAGAAGTGATCTTGTGGAAGTAGGCCTAGGTCTATCAATGTCTTCAACATCCTTCAACTCTACACCTTTCTCTTTTTCTTTAGAAGCAGCTTTGGCTTTACTCATGTTGAGGAGAAGTGTAGCAATTGTTTCATCATCACCAAATGTCATAGAAGAGGGTGTTTGAGTGGATGTTTGAGAAGCAATTTCTTCCTTAGTTTGATCTTCAGTACCTTCTATTTGCTCTTCAGTACTTTCAAAGATCTCTTCAGAACCCTCATTGGTTTCTTCAGTACCTTCTCTTTGTTCATCAGTACTAACTTTGGATCCGTCAGTACTAACTTTTTGACTGTCAGTACTAACTTTTTCAAAGTCGGTACTAACTCCTTCCTTGACAGTACTAACTTCATCTTCAGTACTAAGTCTTTCTTCATCAAACTCCTTCTCTTCATCCACCATATCTCTTGTCCTCCCTTCACTTTGAGCATTTTCTGTTTCCATTTGATCAATTTTATCTTCAGGCATTACATCAAACAGAGGATCTCTGTGAACTTTTGATTCTCCTTTTGCTTTCTTCCTCCCTTGTTTGGATACATTCTTCTTGTGCACCCTTTGTTTCTTGGAGAAGCTTTTCTTTGGGAATCTTTGTTTCAATGAGATAATCTTCAGATATTCTTTATGATGTTTGATGACAGGTTTAGCTTGCTTCTTGAGCTTTTTGATCTTAGCCTTCAAGAGTTTAATTTCTTTGGCTTGATCTGAAACCTGTTGACATAAAGAGATACAAAGATCATAGACATTTTGGAGAGTCATGTCATCCTCATTCCCTGAATGGGATGTACTGTCACTCCAAAGCATAAATCATAAGACATTTGCTGGTCTTTTGAAAGGCCTTGATGATGGTGAATGTCTTTTGTGAAAAACATTTGCTGGTCTAACACCTTTCACAATGGGCTTAACAGTATTAACTTTCAGAGCAGTGCTAGTTAGTACTGTCTGTCTGTTAACATTTTGTCTAGCAGTACTAAAATTGTTAGTACCGCTAGCTTTAGCAGTATTAACTGGATTATTTCCAGTTCTTGTTTGTACTGCTAAGGGAACAAATTGATTTTGTTTGTTTACCCTTTGAACATTGTTCCAAGTTGGTTTCCTTTCCCCTGTACCATTACCCTTAGTCATATTTTGTTTGTTTAGTTCAACTGCCACAGACAAAACATGCTCTTTCAGTAAACCCATGCCCTAACTCTTTGTTGTTAACCTTAGGTTTTTGACTATGTGTAGACTTATTCTTAACATTTTCCCTAGAAGTTTTTACTTGCTTGTTAGCAAAACTAGGCGTTATCAAGTCTTTTAGTTTGTACACACACATGCTCATCATCACTATCTGATTCATACTCCTCAATTATAGGAGCATCAGACCAAACCTTAGGTTGAAACCTGTTTTTTCCCTATATATGATTCCATGTGACAACCTGTTTCAAACACTAATTCAGAATGTTCGTAACTAGTGTTAAGTCACAGTTACAGTTCATTTGTTTGAGATTCAGATTCACGTTGGTTTGAGACTTTCTTGGACCATGATGTATATTGGTGATCATCTATTTCAATTTCAGTGTCCCAGAGGGCAAATAATTCCCTGTCGTGTGTGGGGGTTATACTGCTTTGCAGTTTTCACATGTCTTAACAAGCCTTTTATGCAAAGATGTATTTTCAGAATCAACTATTATTGCACTTAAAGACACTTTGCGCAACTTCATTTTCATAACTTAACATTTCCCACTATATCCTGTAATCACCATACCCTAGCCCAAATTTTATCACTGTCACTCATAAGATGATTTATTATTTTAACCAAGATTTTTGAAGTAATGATTTCAATTTGTCATACTATTACTCTCCAATCACTTTTTCTCCTTTTTGAGCTTATACCAACAATTTCTTACAGTATGTTCGAACATCTGTTTATCATCTAAATCTTTTTTCATAAATTTTGATTTCTTTTGTTCATGACCAAAGTTTGATCCATGTTGATCGGCAACTAACAATGTGCTACAACTTCTTAAGGGACCTTGAGTATAAGCCTTTATTTCTATCTAAGCATCACAAAGATTCCTCTCTCTCGAGCATCATAATAGTAATTTAAGGTTAGCAATAAGACTCTTTATACCACTCATTTGAAGAACAGGAAGGTACCTGTGTGTCTGATCTTGAGCTGTTGCTATCCATTGAAAGCAAAGTTTTCGATCATCTTCTGAATGAATTGTCCAGTCAACACATTCTCATAACGGCAAACCAATGCTCTAGAGCTCCTTCTTTTCCTTTCTTCAGTTCTTTTTCCCATCTTTATTTCCAAATTCATCCCATCCCTCCTCCTGTTATCTTCCTTTGTTCTACACTCTCTTGCAAAATGCCCTATTTATGCGGCAGTTTAGCATTCACTTTAGGTTTTTATCAAAACCAACAGGTGTCTTTTCTGCATCAAACTGTAGTTTCTACCAGTCTTCTTGTAGAACTTCTTTATTCTCATGGAGATCATTGCCACTTGCCATTTCAAGTCCATTTCTTCAAGTTCATATTCATCAACCTGGTCTAAGTCCTCATGATCCAGTTGAGGAAAACTTGATTGACTTGCAAGCAAGGAATATGAATTATGTTTTGTTCATGCGCTTTTGAATTATGCACCAAAGTATGAAACACATAAGCGGAACTATCATCATTAGTACTGCTGGTGTTTTCAAAACAAATGCTAGACATTTTGCAAGTTTGAAGATGATCAGTAGAGCCTTTTACATCATTTTCAAGACTCTTAGATTGTTGTAACAAGTCATCAAAACTGAGACTAGTCCATGTCCTAGGTTTGTTCCTCATAATTAAAGAAACTTATACCCAAGCAAAGGGAGAGATCATAGAAATGTTCTGATTTGCATCTTCAGTAAAGATACACTCGCCCCATGTATCTCTAACTGACTAAGAAGACTTTGGAATCTCTCATAGCTTTGTGAAATCCCCAAATGTGTTGGATACAGTGTATCATTCAAACTGTTGCTTCAAGATGTTACTTCTGCATCTTTGGAGTCATCATTTCCACCAAACTGGGATTTGATGGCATTCCACATTTCTATTTAAATTAGTCATACTTATGAAATTTTAAGCTAGATGATCATCTTGTATGGCCATGAGCAAGGTGTCCTAAGCTTTTCTTTCTCTTTCTCTGCCACTATTTCTTCTGCTGTTTAGGAGGCAAAAAATTTAAGTTGTCTTGATGTATCAGTTTGTGACGACACAGGACCCATACCCATTTTGGATAAACCCGCCAAATTGAAGTCTTATGAGCCAAATAGTGTTCCATCTTTCATAGCCCATATATCATATTCTCCTTTTTGAGAATGAGGCATCTTGATGGTTGAGACTGTGTGAGGAGTATTTGGTTGTGTTTGGTGTTTGTTGTGTTGCTGGTGGAAAAGGTAGTGGGGTGATTCTTCATCTTGTGTTTCCAGACATTTTTAGTTTTGTTGGTTGGAGATGAAATAATTGGTTTTTAACGTTCTTCTTGTTCATAGTTTCTCAAAGCTCTGATAACCACTCGAAGTCCAACTTTAACTGAAAGGATCTTTGCAGCCTATAAAGGATGGATAGCCAATATTTATAAATACACATGGACTATGTAGAACAAAGGACTAATAGAATACTATTGTTAATGCGGAATCTTAACACAGGTACCAAGAAGAACAATAACAAACTGAATAACAACTTTATTAAAGTAGTTCTTGAGGATTGACAGATTTCTAACTATAATATATTTTTTTTCTATTTGCTAAGTTGGTGGCTTCTTACTTGTGATGCACTTTGTAATCAACTTTTTTTCTAACTAGCCAAAGGTGATCCCTTTTAATGCTAAGGATAACCCAAAAAGGCTGTAAAATCTTTTTCTAAAATATCTCATAAATATCTTTTAAATATCTTCTCAACGGTACTAACTAACTTTCTACTAACGGTACTAACTAACTAACAGTACTTAATACTTTGTACTGTCGGTACTAAGTATAACTGACAGTACTAACTATTTGTACTGTCGGTACTAAGTTAAGAAAACATTAATCCTAACAGTAACCCTAAGGAGTTTGATGGAAAGGGCGGTGCAATAGCACTCACCCGTTGGATAGAAAAGATGGAGTCGGTGTTTGATAACATTGGTTGTATTGCAAACCAAAGAGTGAAGTATGTTGCTAGCTGTTTTGTGAACAAAGCTTTGACTTGGTGGAACACATAAGTCTAAGCGAGAGGTCGTGAAGCTGCAACTGGTATGAGTTGGAATGATTTTAGGGCATTGCATACAGAGGAGTTCTGTCCAAGCAACGAGATGGAGAAATTGGAGTCTGAGTTTTGGAATCATAAGATGGTAGGAGCCAATCATACCGGCTACACAGATCGGTTTCGTGAATCGGCCAAGTTGGTTCCACATCTAGTTACCCTTGAGTCATCGCACATCAAGAGGTACATAGATGGGTTAGCTCCTAAGATTCGGGGAATGCTCTGAGCGACCCAACCAACCATAATCTAGAGTGCAATCTTGAGAGCTGGGATACTTACTGATGAGGCAGTCAGCGGTGGTACATTGACAAAGGGTAATGAGAAAAGAAAGGGAGTGGAAGAGATAAACAAGCAAGGACGTGGGAGAAATAATGAATTAAGAGAGCGAAGAAGTGAAGCAAAGGATTTATGGCAATAACTACCTCATAGGAATGAGTTACTGGCCTCATCTTAAAGTGTGCTAGAGTGTTTGGCTTATCATCCTGAGGGTAGGCCTTGTATAGTGTGCTTTAATTGTCAGAAACTAGGTCACGATGCAAGAAATTGTCGTATGCCAATTAAGCAGGTGGCGCCGATTAATGCTGTTAGGGGTGGATATGAACCAGGAACATGTTATGAGTGTGGGAGCCGTGAACATTATCGAAATACTTGTCCTAAATTGAATCTAGCACCTGTTCAATTGGGAAACCGATTGACTATTGAAGGGAATCGGAACTCAAGGAATAACGGGAATCAAGTTAAAGGAGGGAATTCAAATTGAATGGCGGTCCCGGAATCACTCTCCAAAGAACCTAACATCGAGACGGGTTACTTTTTCTTTTGAAAGATCACTATGTCTACTATACTTTTTTGAATCTGGAGCTGCATTTTATTTTTCATATATACTGATATTTTCGCCCTGATAAACGTGAACAAACCTAGTGTTTGTAAACCCTGATACGTCATAGAAGTAGCAGATGTAAGAAAGTAAAAGTTGATAAGTATTATTCGTAATTGTAAAACTAAGCTAAGGAACTTTCCTGTTTACTGAAGATTTGTGATACCTTATGTTCATAGAGTTTCAATGTGTTTGTGGGGGATAGATTAGTTAACTAAGCATAAAAAAGGCTGAGATAAGTATGCCACGAGAAGGTGGTTAGATATCGTTGGAAAGTGTGTAAACACTTCTTGTCAAGGGGAATGCACTCAGGATCGCCAAAGCCTTAATAACATGAAGGTAGATGAACGAAATTGAGTGACATTTCGGTTAGTATGAGATTTTGGGTTAAGGTATTTCCGGAGGACTTGTCGGGATTGCCGCCGCAACGACAAGTGGAGTTTCGCACAGACTTAATTCCTGGAGCGATGCCTGTTGCGAAGTCTCCGTATCGTCTAGCACCCTCAGAGATGCAAGAATTGTCTGCGCAGCTTCAAGAGTTGCAAGACAAGGGTTTCATACAACTAAGTCATTCTCCGAGGGGAGCACCTGTGTTGTTTGTTAAGAAGAAGGATGGTGCATTACGCATGTGTATTGATTATAGGGAGTTGAACAAGTTGACTATTAAGAATCGCTATCCTCTCCCGAGGATTGATGACCTATTTGATCAGCTGCAAGGAGCGTGCTACTTCTCAAAGATAGACCTTCAGTCAGGTTATCATCAGCTCCGAGTACATGAGAATGATATTCCAAAGACCGCATTTCGAATGAGATACGGACACTTTGAGTTTACGGTTATGCCTTTTGGGTTAACCAATGTACCCGCAGTCTTTATGAATTTGATGAACCGGGTGTGCAAACCATAACCAAGATAAGTTCGTCATGTTTTTATCGATGACATTCGGGTCTGACTCAAAGCTAAGGATAGAAAACATGAGATTCATTTTGAGGCTGGCGTAAGATAGTGAGTTTGCTGAAGAAGGAAGAGTTGTATGCTAAATTTTCCAAGTGTGAGTTTTGGTTACAAGAAGTGCAATTCCTTGGTCACGTGGTCAACCAGAATGGTATTCACGTGGATCCAAGTAAGATTGAAGTGGTAAAGAATTGGAAAGCTCCTACAAACACCACCATCTGAAATTTGATCATTTTTTGTTTAGAGCGGGGTTACTACCAGAGACGTTTTATTATATTAATCAGGCAAAATGTCTCTACAAGATTGCTAAACCCCTTACCATCGTTTTGACTCAGAAGAAATAAAAAGTGCTGAGTGGGGTGATAGGAACAGGAAGTGGCATTTCACATACTTTGAAATATAATTTGTTAATGCCCCAATACGAACGTTGCCTGATGGGTAGAAGAATTTCGTAGTATACTGTGATGCACATCTGAACCAGGGATTAGGCTTTACCATGCAAAGAGGCAAAGTAATTGCCTTATGCAATCGAGACCCTAAAGATCACATGAGAAGAATTAATATCAATGTACGACCTAGAATTGGGGAGCTGTTGTATTTGCCTAAAACTTAAGGCATTATTTGTATGGTATGAAATATTGTTTATCTATAATGGATCATAATAGCCCCAACACATATTCAGATCAGAAGAGTTGAATATGCGTCAAAGGAGGTGGATTGAGTTATTCAGTGACTATGAGTGTGAGATTCGCTACCACCCGGGAAAGGCGAATATGGTGCCGAATACACTAAGTAGGAAGGAACGAGTGAAGCCTAGACGTGTACAAGCAATGGATATGACTATTTAGCCTGGAATAAGAGGAATGATAATGACAGCCCAAAGTGAGGCATTCAAGCAAGAGAACGTACTTGCAGAGAGGCTACATGGTTTGGATCAACAGGTGGAAAGTAAAGAAGATGCACATTATAACTCCTTAGACCAGTATATTGGTTCCGATAGTAAGGAGAAGGTAGTGCGAACTTAATAAAGGACGAAGCCCATAAGACTAGGTACTCTATACATCCTGAAGCGGATAAGATGTACCATAATCTTCGCGATATGTACTGGTGGCCAGGAATGAAGAGGGATATTGCTACGTATGTTAGCAAATGTTTAACTTGTTCTAAGGTGAAGGCTGAGCATCAAAGGCCTTCGGGTTTATTTCAACAACCCGAGATACCCGAATGGAAGTGGGATAAGATCACTATGGATTTTATCACCAAGTTACCTAAGACAAAGAGTAGGCATGATACGATTTGGGTAATAGTCGACAGGCTAACCAAGTCGACTCATTTTCCCAGGCAATGACGATGAGGATTTATAATGGAACTAACTGAGAGACTAGCAAGGTTGTACATCAATGAGATAGTCGCACGACACAGAGTTCTTGTGTCGATTATTTTGGATCGAGATGACGTTTTACGTCGCGATTCAGGAAAACATTACAAAAGGCTTTAGGGACGCATCTTGGCATATTAGTACAGCTTATCATCCTCAAACGGATGGACAAAGTGAGCGTACGATTCAGACTTTAGAGGATATGTTAAGGGCATGTGTGATAGATTTTGGTGGCAATTGGGATGTTCACCTACTGTTGGTAGAATTTTCTTACAATAATAGTTATCATTCGAGCATTTGGTGTGCTCCGTTTGAAGTGTTGTATGGAAGAAAATGTAGGTCGCCCGTTCTGTAGGCTGAGATTGGGGAAAGTAGTTTGATTGGGCATGAGTTGGTGCAAGAGACAACCGACAAGGTAGTTTTGATCAAGGAGAAATTCAAAGCGGCAAGAGATTGTCAAAAGAGCTATGCTGATAATAGACGTAAGCCCCTAGAGTTTGAGGTTGGAGATAAAGTGTTACTGAAAGTGTCACCTTGGAAAGGCGTGATGCGATTTAGAAAGGAAAGGTAACCAAGGTATGTAGGACCATTTGAAATCCATGAAAGGAAAGGCCATGGAGACTAATAGTTAAGTTGCCTAAGAAATTGAGTGAGGTGCCTTAAACACATTCCATGTGTCAAAGTTGTATTTGGCGTATGCTCACTTGCATGAGCCATTTGGAACTAGATACTGGATGTCCGACAAAACACTTCATTTGTCGAGAAACCCGTAGCGATTAGGACCGGAAGGTTAAGACTTTAAAACAGTAGAGAATTCCAATTGTGTTAAAGTGCATTGAAGTTCAAAGCGTGGTCTTTATGAGTTATACATAGGATCGCGAGGAACCATACTAAAGTTGGTGTAATATCCCTAACTTGTTCATGTTTGCTAATATGCTGGTGAATTCAGTGGTTACATATCGGGAACGATATGTCCCTATGGGGGGTGAACTATGACAACGTGTGATATTGATCAGGTTAGTCAAACCATAAATAATTGACCTTGATTCATCATTTGTTGTGATCTGATAATTATTTGTTTATGTGATTTTATTAAGGCTGTGATTATCAATCAGTTAGCGGAGTCGTCTCATTTTGATTGAATTTATGGTTAATGTGGGTATTTTATTTAGTTCACATTTTTGTGACAATGGAAATGATGGTATAATTTTAAGTGTGTATGTATTTTATGTGTACGTATTTAAATAATAAGAATTCGTGAGAATAGAAAATTAAGTTTAGAAATTTAGTTAGATAGATTTTAGTAGTAATATGTTAGGAAAAATATAAAATAAGAAAAATAGAAATGAATTTGATTCATAATTAATTAAGCTAGTTTAACTTTAAAGGGTTTTAAAGTAAATAAAAGGTTTTATAAAATATCAAAAATTAAGGATTTTTGTGTAAATAATAATAATTAAAAAAAATTAAAAAATATATAAAAGGGTGTTTGGTCGATCGGTGGAGAAAGAAAAGGGGAAAAAAAGAGTTTGAATGAAATACAAATTTGTTTTTGATAAGGATTAGAGTATTAGGGTTTTCCTATATAAACCAAAGCCCTCTTCTTGATCTTCTCCGCCTTTTTGTTTTTGGCCGGTCGAACATCAAAGAAAAGAAAAAAAATGTTTTTTTTATTCAAGATCCAAGTGGTGGTTTGTGTTAACAAATAAAAGTTTTTAGGTATGTTTTCTTAATCCCTTTTTATTCAATCCTTTTTAAAAACTTATGTAACAATTTAATTTCTATATAATTCCTTAATTATACTCACTACTAACCCTAATATCCCTATCTCAAAAACACGCAGCCACCACAGACTTCTCAATTTAAATCCTAAAATTTATCCATGGGAGAAAAAAGAATAAGAAAAGAAACTAAAAATTTACCTAACTCTTTTGATTTAAATTCGTTTGTAAATATTTTGACTCGAACTTGTTTGTCCTGAATCTTAAACAAAAACCAATACGTAAACTTAACTCGAACAATTTTAAATAGAAACTGATTATATATATTTTCACCCGTAAACATGTATATATACAAAAATTGAGTTATTGATAAAAATATACGTTTTATTTTTTGATGGTAAACAAGACCCCGTGCATCCCAGGGGCCAGAACGCCTAGTTATTTAAATGTCTGTGGTTGAGATTATATTAAAAGTCTTTGAGACATATAAATTATTATGAGAATGCAAAACTAAATCATTACATATTAAAAAGCCCAATTTTCTAACCAAAATGTTATAACTACTGATTTTGTTTCAAATTCGGATCTTCATATTAATAGATATTCGTATCCGAAATTTCAGATGTCTAAAATTTATCGAAATCGAGTATCTTAAATTCAGTTTGGATATCCAAGACTTCGGGCATCAGAGTTTCAAAAACATTACTCAATATATCTACTACTTAATACGTACATGTGGAACATACATTCTTTTCAAGCTCTTTGTGGTCGAGAAATTCTTATACACGTCAACAGTGCTCCCGATACCTCCTGAAGCCGGTTTTTATTTACCATCTTCCTAACTAAATGCAACAAATTATTCTCATCTTGGTCTTTGAGAACAACAATGGAATCCTTCATCGAGCCAATCTCGTATAATAAATTGTAGATACTTCCATGACGATGTAAGACAACGATGTAGAATATAGTTAAGTCACCATCATTTCTTTTCCATATAAGATCATGATTCATGATATTCACGAATAAGCTCAACAATATATTTGATGTTGCCTTGTTCAGCTGTAACAAAAAGTACCCGAGACGGATGTTTTGGTGGTCGGACGCAGGTCAGAGTACCAGGAGGGCCTCTAGCCTCTAGGTATTGCATAGATATCCTTTATTGGTTTTTCCTTAATACTAGTTAAAATTTCTCTCGGTAAACTCATGGCCACTTTCATCATTTTGCAACACGTCTGGACCTAAGCACAAAATGATAACAATAAATTGTGAAAACAACTTGATGAACCAGTATAACTAATATATAGATATTTTAAGACCAATTCACTAGAGCAAATTATAATTACCTGAATTGATGCTTCTTCATTGTATAATATGTTGCTTTGTTTTATTAAAAGCATGTGGCTTTCGTGCCAAAACACTAGTCTCTACTTTAGCAATTTCTTTTAGTCTTGGAATATTCTTAGTTGACATCTAAAAATGATTTGATTATTTTGTACTTCTTGATGAGGAAAAATACCATGACCACACCAAAGCCAACTAATTAGAAAGTAAAAAATCATCATAATACATACCAATGAGATTAGCCTCCACACATTCCAGGTACACCCATCTCTTATCTTTATATGTCCGTGCATGAGAATTCATTTCATCATTGAGGTAAGACATTATATCATGATTCCCATATAACGCAACAATATAAAGTAGTATTATTTGTTTCTTATTTTTCATCGCCAGCAAACCTCGGTTTCCATTAACCAAAACAACAACTTTTGTGGAAAACTAGAAGGGGGTTGAATAGTTTACCGCTTTTTAATTTAAGGTTTTAAAGTGTTTGTAAAAATTCTAGATTCGACTTTATGTGAATTCAACACTTGCACAATATAAACAATATACTTATCTAAACAATTAATAATATAGTTGAGAAAATAATGCAAGACAAGAGATAAGAGTAAGAACAATCAAACCACAACGCGAGGATTTATAGTGGTTCGGTAACGAAGCACCTCTTCGCCCTACTCCACTCCCCGAGCACCAAACTCGAGAGTTTTCTTCACTATGTCAACAAGCTCCCTTATGGCGGAGAAAACCGTACACAACGTTGCTTACACCGATTTACGACACAAAGCTAAATGTCGAGTTCTAATCTTAGCTAGAACCAATCTATCACAACACGACTTCACTACTTGTTCACGACTTCACAACTTCACGACTTCTTCACAACTTCAAGACTTCACTTCACCACACTACTTATATCACAACTATCTAACACTACTTGGTAAGATCACCACGATCTAACTATACTTACAAAGATCGCCAAGATCTAGCTACTACACACAAATACAAGATATACAATTGATTTACAAATATGTGATATGAATGCAACAAGGTTGCAATACACACTAAGGTGTAATACTTCTTCACTTGATGATGGAAGTATTCTTCTCTTGCACTTGAGGAATTAAGCTTGGATCACTTGGAAACAAAGCTTTATGATTAAATGATCAAAGGATTTTAGAGAGGATATGTGGGCTGTTTTGAGCAGAAAGAATGAGTGCAAAAGGTGAGAAAATAGTGGGGAAAAGTTCAGTATTTATAGGACAAACTCTGAGGAAGCGACTACCTATGGCCGGTCCCTTAAATAGTGGGCGGTCCCCTTAAAATCTTAAGGGGCCGCCCGTAGTTATTTAAGGGGGCGCCCTAACAGGACGCTTCCCCAATTTTTTTTTGTTTTTCTTTTTTGTGTAGGGAGAATTTTCTGGAACTTTCTAGCCGTTTTAGGTTTGAAAATTTGAATTTCAAAATGTTTATTTTGAATAAAACATTTCTTTTAAATGTAGAAAATGTTTTGTAATGTTTATAAAAATGATTACAACATTTTATAAAAGTATGAGGTTGAATAAAAATTTCCTTTGATCATAAAATGCATTAAGCATTTGTTTATTCATGCCTTGAAGTGATATAATTTTTAAAATGAAAATCTACTACTAATTACTTGTTTACGTTTAATTTTACATTGAACGTTTTTATATTTTGTGATTATCAAAACGTAAAGATGTGAAAAATATTAGTAATATTTTTAGGCATTATATTTTATCAACAATCTCTCCTGTTAGGATCTAAATCTAGATAGATCTTCTAGCCTTTGTGGTTGTATAGTACTTATGTAATCACAAGTATATACGTGAGAGACTCTAACAATTGTTTAGGCGGAAACTAAACAATGCAGTATAAAGAAGAACAAATATAAACAATGATCCTCTATGGATCTCTCTATTGATAATAAACTGTTTGTGTAATCTGTAATCAGTACAAAACCCTAATGCTAAAGGTTTCTTTTATAGAGAAGAAACCCTAAATTACTAAAGCTAAAAACGCGTAAGAGATATACATCAATCTCTTCCTAGATATATCGTAAGAGATATTACATCTAATCTCTTCCTAATATCTCTCATTCTATCTTCATGAGATAATTCTAGAAATATAACTATAATTCCTGCATACAATATCACGTCTATAAATAAGATCCAGCAGATTCTATATCTGTACAAGCATAGAAAATGAGAACATGACCAGCAGAACTAAATCAAGCAGGAAGTCACTCTTATGCCATCAGTAAAACGTAACACTCTAACAGCAGAACGACACAAGTCGTTTTCAATAATTCCCCAATAATCCTCCCTAAACTTGGTTTTGACTCCGTTAATTCCAAGTTTCTAGATAGATCTTCTCGAAGCAAGAGGATTGAGTAGCAGCAGAAACAAAGTAAGCAGCAAATATAGATGAAGACAGCAAGAACAAACGAACCAGCAGCATCACAAATACCAGCAGATACAATGTAACCAGCAGCAACAATACAAGCAGCAGAAACCGTAGAAGCAACATCCAAAATAGCAGCATCAAATGAAACAGCATGACTCGCTGAACAGCATGAATCAAATGAGGTAGCACCATCAAAGAACAGCAGCTTCCAGTATTTGGCAACAACATAAGTATAATTTGATAAAGTCTTTACCAAGTACTACTCACTCTTGGGCTAGTTGATACTTTGGTGAAAACAAACACCCGTGTGAACAAAAACCAGTCCAATTTTCTCATAACGTGAATCAAGGGTGAATTGGAAAACCTGAATCAAGGGTGAATTGGAATACCCTAACAGTTTTTGGCAAACTATCACAGCCATACAACGGATTTGACATGTCTTTACCTGTAGCCGTTTGCTCAGGACTAGCCAACTCTTCATACACAGAGTAATATGGTGAGTCGATAACCATATAATTTTTAGTAAATTGTCAACTATCAACGGATTTGAGAAAGTCTTTACCAAGAGCCGTACCCTCTTGGACTAGTCATTTTTCATCCCAACAGGAACATGGAAAATGAATACCATCTAGTTTTTGGTAACCTGGCAACCATCAACGGATTTGAGAAGGTCTTTACCAAGAGCCGTACCCTCTTGGACTAGCCACTCTTTGTTACAAGAACATGGTGAGTGAAGGCCATAGGATTTTTAGCAAACCCTTACAGCTATCAACGGATTTGAGTTACACACCAAAGCCGTTTGCAATGGTGAGCCAGACTCTTTCTTGGCTGTTAGCCATGGTGAGCTGAAAACCATTTGTCGTGCAGTGCAAGCACTAACACCAAAATTATGCAACACTATATCTTTACAACACTATACTATTACAGGGATGTATCTAAATCTAAGGATGTTAAATGCTATTTTGTCAAAAGAAACTAATATATATAACTATCTAAGAGGACAAATGTTTTTTTTTTTTTTTAAACAATGAACAAAACTATGGAAGACAAACACTAACTCAGAAACAACTTACATAGGAGCAGATGCAAGACACTCATATGCTTGCCGTAAGCCTGTCTGGACCGTCTGAATAACATTCCCAGCAACAAAAACATCCCGACAATATGAGGGTGGAACGGTGAGCCTGTGACGTAACATACGTTCCAGCAGTGTTGCCCGGATAGGATAGACCTTGTCCACAAACATATACACAGTCTTCCCATTCGTCAAATCCAGGACATGAACAGAGCTCTTAGGATACAACTTCCAGCTACTCACAATCCAGTCATCTTGTGTACTCCAAAAGTCTTCTACATCATCAGAATGAAGCGACTGACACAACATATTCACATCCCTCCAGAGGTCTAAACCAACATTGACGTCTGGGTTTAACCGAAAGTACCTATTCATCCGTCGACGCAAAAGAAGGAGATCCTCACGATAAACATGAGGCAGCAACTCTTTCAAGTAGGTAAAGCACTTTCGCCGCCTGTTTTCCTGATGGTAAACATGATAAGAAATGTTACGAAGCGGACAACTCACAATCTCCCAATCTTTAAATCCACCATATGGAAGAGGGGGAATGTAATGCTCCATATCATCATCACTCTCACTCTCGGAACTGAAAAAGTCTTCAACTGGTTTATCCCATAAAAAGTCATCACTTCTCACCCCACGATGTTTACGACGAGACCGAGGAGGAGAAGAGGCATAATCAGAAACAGTTTCAACCTTAACCCGTGGATCAACAATCTCATCATCAGGGAGTTTGTCCACAAACACAACGCCATCACCCGAAATAGACTTACCCCGAAAGATAATCTCAGCAAACACTTCGTCATCCGAGTCAGGGTCAGCAACAACTCGTGACATACCAATCCTTTCTTCCTCATCACTGTCAAGAAAAAAATCAAGAATACCCCCTGATGTGGATTCAAACAGAACATTGGACGGTGAAGAACTATCAGCAGAATCTGCAAACGGTGAAACTCCAATCTCACGGCGTGAACCAGCAGAATCCAAAGCTGCTGTAGTGGGGACAGTAGAGTCAATACCTGTAGCATCAAATGTACCACCAGCAGGATTGGAAGCAGCAGAGCCAGCCATTGGAGTAGCTGAGGCAGCAGGATTAGAGCTACCACCACCAGCAGAATCAGGATCATCAGCAGTATGAGTTGTAGCAGCAGGAACACTATCTGGCTGGGAGGAAGCATGTTCAACCCTTTGTCTCTTGGAAGGAGGCTCAGTAATGGCAGGCTTGGGTCGAAAAAGGTTGTACTGAGCACTCAACAAGCGATCCTTTTCAAGACGTCTGCAGATATACTCGTACTCTTCAATCAGCTGTTGTTTAGTCATAGCCTTGACAGCGGTCATTGTGATGGTACCATTATGAGCTGCACACCATTGATTTTTAACTAAGTTGCGCATCATCTGTGTGACCTCAGATTGCTTCATCGGCTTACCCTTGAGTGCCCTATAACGTAAATCTGCCAAGGCTCGTTTCTTCTTTTCCTTAATAGCAGTCATACGCTCAATAAAGTTTTCCTCGGTTACATCAGCTCCCAACAACTCGCGTGCCAATGCAGGATTTGAACCAATTTGCATCATCAAATTCAACCAGTCTGTTTCTGTCATACGCATCATGAGTTCATCTAATTCCTTTGCGCGCTGTTCAGAAACAATTTGTAAGTCTTCCTGAGCCAAATCCGCAGCCTGTAACTGTTGAACCAATCGCTCACTAGCCTGTTCTTCTTCGAAGCGTTTCCTGGCTTGTGCATCCTCTGCAAGAAACTCAGCAGGAATATCCAAATCAGGCATAGGAGCCTTTCCCTTGTCAGCAGCAACAGAAGGACCAGCAGATTCAGATACTGCTGTGTGAGGAAGACCACCAGCAGAAAGATTAGCTTGAAACTGCTCAAAAGCTGGAGTAGAAAACTCTGTCCTGGCACGGCGATAAGCAGACCTCTTACGCCTTAGAGGAACCTCCTCCTCTTCGCGTTCCTCCACATCCTCAGAAGGAACAGCAGGTTGATCATGACCTAGAGCTGCAGATGCCATACGGGATAATCCATCAAGGTCAACATCATCCTGAATGTCCACATCCCCTTCCGCTGCAGGGACATCACCCACCAACCGTGTTGTCCGCAACTGCTTAACCGTTTTCTCTAGCTTCTTGACTCTAGAAACTAGTGTCAAAATAGCACCCCCCATAATTTTCTTTGTCGTTCCCAGCTCAGTTTCCAAGGAGTCAATACGTCCCATACACCTGTCAAGCTTTGCAGATAAACTAGTTAGTAGAACAGGGTCCTCTGCCCTACCAGCAGCATCGGCTGTTGGTGTAGGAGCATCATCGGGCCGAACAGGTGACTCCACATGGAATCCACCATGAGTGGTGTCATCTTCCATGGAAAGGAGATTATCAAGGTCCTCAGGCTCAAGATAGTTGTCAGGCCTAGGTTGGGGACCAAAGATAATGGGTTCCACAAAGTCAGGGTCAACATAACCATGGGGTCTGGGCTGTGGACCAAAAATAATTGATTCAATGACATCAGGGTCCACATCCCCAGCTGGTCTAGGTGCAGGGCCAAATACTAATGGCTCCTCAAACATAAAGGTCTGAGCGGGCGGGGTAGGTGGAGACGCAGGCTCAGGAGTAGGATCCCTAATGGGAGAATGTGCATGAACAGAAGGCCATGGTCTCCAGTCAGTAACAGGTGAGACAGGGTTAGGGACTACCCATTCTGTCTCAGGCTGGGGAAACCGGAGGAGAGTAAGGTTCAGGGTGTGCCTCAGCTATACTACCAGCAGCTTCATGGGTAGCAGCATTGGCCTCATCAGCAGCATCATCGCCAGCAGCAGCAATGGCAAGCATGGGGGGTGTCAAAGGTATTGGCTGACCCTCCCATTTAAATTTCATATTAGCAAACAGTTTCCTAGTAAAGCCAAATATTGGTCTAGGGGTTCGGTCAGCAGTCTCTATGGCCATAAGCATTTGTAAAAACCTTGGGTACATTAAAAATTTATTCTTAGTAGCCTTAACATTCCCAAGCATCCCTTCTAAAATAAATCGAGAGAAATTATATACCTGACCAGTCGACAACCAAAGAAGGGCTGTGGCAATGGAACTAGGAAATTGATTCCAGCTTCCAGACTTAGGGCTCAGACAGTGCATAAGGGTGTGCACCAGAAATCTCCATTGAGGAGATAAATGGTTCTTAAGAAAGGTAAGAGCCCGATCCGTCGGATACCCAATAGCCCTCATACCCTCAAGAATATCACTATTGGGCATGTCAAAAATGCCATTGGCATAATGAGAGACTCGGTCACGACCACCTCACGGCCGTCAATAGTAGCGACTAGGTCATAAGACCCAGCAGCATTTGGGCGAACAACAGCTGTTGCCCAAAATTGTTTGACCAAAGAGTCAAACACGACCGGAGGGGCATGTGTCAAAGCGTACCTTAATGGAGAGTGGTCCAAATAACTGAGGATATCTGTGAAGTCCTCGCAGCCTCTTTCCCTTCCCAAGTAAGCGATTTTGTTGTGATCATCTTTGTACTGGAGTGCCGCCATTGGTGATGATTGAATTTAGGGTGATGATACAGAGTATACAGAGGCAAATGATTTTGGTGTATGTGTGTGGGAAAGATGAAAAATTGATTTGGGATTAATTAGGTTAATTGTGTCCAATGTGTGAAAAGATAACCTTTTAATTTGATTGGTACAATTTTAACCTTGGAAGTTGAAGTAATTAAGTGAAAATCAACTTGTACGCCACCTGTTCAGGCAAGTGGTGACCGCCAAATACCATATAATAGAGATTTAAAACGAAAAACTATTTAACTTCCATTTTGAAGACCAGCAGGTATAAAGTCAACCAGCAGTAACCACTCTTAAAATCAGCAGAAACAAGTCAAACAGCAGAATTAATATATGAGCAGCACAAACTATTCAGGCAGCAGATACATTGTGACACCAGCATGATTGGAGACTACCAGCAAAAACGAAGTGACTAGTGGCAGAGACCAACTGCCAGCTATTCAAAATGAGCACAGCAGAAATAAGATGAGACAGCAGAGACAGGTTACCTTCCAGCAGGAATAGTCCAGCAGCAGGAATTGATACTTATCAGCATAAACCAGTTCTGCTGCATAAATTGATGTATAGGCTGCATAAACAACTCCAGCATGCATGAATGGTATTCTAGCCATGCAGATTGAGGCAACCAAACAGCAGAAACCATGCAGACCCTAGCAGGAACACTCACCCTATCAAGCTAGAATGAAATCCACCAGCAGAAAGTTATGCCCAACCAGCATGTGCACGGAACCATCAGCATAATCCATAGGCTACCAGCAGATACATAGCATCCTAGCAGGTAGGTAAATACCAGCAGAATATAGTACTACAGCATGAATCCAACCTGTCAGCAGGAAGGAATGTTCAACTAGCAGCTGTATTGACTACTGCAATCACAAGGAATAAATATCTCACAAACACCATATCATCTTGCAAGAAAGTTAGAATATACAAGTATACAACACAAGCCTCCCCTTAGGCTTTTACTTCCTTCAATGCTCGAAAGATATGATTCACCATCCCAATATGGTCCACACAGATACTCAAATCTTAGGTCACTTCAAATGCTTTTGGTCAGTAAATCAGCCACATTATCATCGGTGTGAATCTTCAGCACCTGTATCAAGTTCTTCTCATTGGCATCTCTTATAAAGTGATGCCTAATCTCAATATGCTTGGTCCTCTGATGAAAGACTGGGTTCTTCACAATGCAGATGGTGCTCTGGTTGTCGATGAAGATTTTGGTATTCATGAAGTTGAATCCATAATCCAGCAATTGGTTCTGAATCCAGAGTACTTGTGCACAGCAGCTATAGCTAGCAGAAACATACCTCGGCTCTCTGTAGAGAAGTAGACACAATAGTCTGCTTCTTGCACTGCCATGAAAATTAAACCGTATGCCTCAGAAATTGATATTCACCCGTAGTGATTTTCGAATCACCATGAGGAAAGCATAATCACTGTCACTGAGGCTTTCCAACTGAGAGTGATATCTTTAGGGTACCACAAGCCTTGATTTGGTTGCCTTTTATAAGATACTTGAAAAATCTTCTTGACTGCATTCAGTGAGATTCAGTGGAGTACTTGATGGTCTTGACAAGCACTTATCGGCAAACATTATATTGGTCTTGTAGCTGTGAGATACTATAAGTGAACCAATCATGGTATTCTATACCAAAGGTACATTTAACTGGTGGATCAGATTCATCCCTTCAATTTGAGTCATTAGCAGCTTCATAGGGTGTTTGTTTGTTGCTAGATCTTACAGATTCCATGTCAAAACTTGTGTAACAGCATGTCTTTAACATATTGTCTTGGCTGATAAAAATCCATCAGGCAACTGTTTCACCCTGTAGACCTTAAAAGAAACTCATTCCTACCACATAGCATCTCATTTATATTCTCCTTGCATTCAACACCTCAAAATCTTCACAACAGGCTTTATTGGTGGACAAAAAAATAATCGTCATCCACATAATCTGTTCCAAAGTATATCCTGGTAATCTTTCTTGTATGGTACAGTGTCTTGTCAAATTGTACCTCTTATGTAATTGTGTTTGTAACAGAATAGCAGACAATGTTCTACAGGCTCTTGGTGCTTGATGATTGTCATTCACAAAATCTTTAACACTTGTAGACATGCTTTGGGAAGTAAGGATCTTCAAGCTTTAGGCTGATCGTGACATTACACTTCTTCTTCAATCTTCTCCATAGAGAAAAGCACTTTCTAACAATCCATTGATATACCCAGAAAGCCCTATAAGAAGGTTAAAAGCCCAATAAACAGTCTGATTGCCTCTATTCTGGCCACTGGTGCAAATACATCATCATAATCAATGCCTCCTCTTGTCTGTGTCCCTGTGGCAACCAGTTGCCTTTATTTCTTACACAAATATTACCTTCTGGCATCCTTTTGTTCTTCAAAATCATTTTGTCCCCTATGGCATGTTTTTCCAATGAGTAAAGGGACAGTTTCCTTACTTTCTGGTGATGAACTTTGCATCTCTTCTTGCATAGCTGCAACCCAATCAGGATCTTCAAAGTGCTTTAGCTTATACTAGTTGGTTCTAACTGAGAAAGGAAGCAAGCCAAATTCAGACAATCGAAGTTGGTCGTATATTTGATCCTTTGTTGATCCTTTGACATACTCCAATGAAAGCACTTTCACCAAATTTGGATTTTTGAGCTCTGCTTCTTGTCAGAACTGGAGAAGCAAGATCACCAGAATCTGGAATGAGATGTATAGTGTTCATCCTTTTAGTAGGAACTGGATTCACTTCCACAGCAGGTGCTAAATTTGTAGAGTAGCACTAAAATCATCATCATAAAGAGAAAGATGTGAAGTTGCAGCCTGAGAGCTGGATCCTTGCACAACTTCAGAAGGGACAGGAAATCGTGTATTGTTTTCACTTGAGCCCAAGGATTGTCCAGGAGGAAGTGTAGACTCATCAGCATGTACAGGACTGAAGTCAGCAGAAACAGATGTACTGACAGCAGGATTGCCCTGACCAGCAGGTTCATAACTAGCAGCAGGTTGAAAACTACCAGCAGGATTACCACCAGCAGAATCACTAACAGCAGAACACTAACCAGCAGAAATCAATGCCAAGGGGGCCAGGGGGGGGGGGGGGGAAATAATATCGCTATCAGCAGAAAACACATTGGTTTCAAATTTTGGCTTCAGCTTTGACTTAGTAGTAACTTTTTTCTGTGTTGCTTGTGAGAACAAAATAAACCATATCGTGCAGCTGCGTCCTTAGCTTCATATTCTTGTCTTTCAACGTATTGGCAAGCATCTTCTGCTTATTGCATTGCGTTCCATAACACTAGGACCATTGCTTGATGAGGGACCTGCAAAAGTGTTAGAAGGAAATGAAGGAACCACTATCACCTGCTCATCCACTTCTGACTCTGAGTCAGGATCTTGTGTACCTGCATTTGTGTTAGTTTCTTGTGTACCTGCAGGTTTGTCAGTTTTAAAACGAGTATAACCTAATGAATCAGTTAAATAGTCAAGGTCAATGTCCATTCTGACCATTACCTGTGAACATCTCGGGTTTATCTTCTAAAAATCTCAGATTCATGGTTTCCTCTACCCTCTTGTTAGTTAAATTATAAACCCGATAGGCCTTGCTATTTGGAGCATAACCAACCAGATAACCTTCATCAGCTTTGCCCTCAAATTTCCCCAAATGGTCACTTGTATTAAGGATAGTTACTTGACACCCAAAAGGTTTAAGATGACCTATCTGAGGAAACCTCCTAGACTATCAATTCCATAAGGTGTTTTATTATCTTGGGGATTAGTAATAGACACCCTCCCCCCCCATGTATAAAAACATAGCAAGCTGTGCTAACAGCCTCAGTTCCGAATCTTTGTTAGCGTAATTTGAGTCTCCCAACATGGTTCTAGCAGCTCCTATAAGAGTCCTATTTTTCCTCTCAGCACACCCATTCTGCTGTGGGGTTCTGGATTAACTATAGCCATCTAATTCCCTTTTCTCACAGAGTTCTATAAGTTTTGCTTTTTTGAACTCTGTATTGTTCCCATTATCACACCCTTATTCCTTTTAACCTTTTTTATTTAGTTGGTTTTCTATTAAGGCAATAAATTTTTAAAGGGGCATAAAATGTTTCATCTTTGTACCCAAATAGAAAGTCTAAGTAGTAAACCTGCTAAAGTCATAGTAACTACCAAGGAGTAGTACTTCTGATCATACTACTTATATTGGTAGGACCAAAAAGGTCCTTATGAACGCAGTGCAATGGATCAGTAATTAGTCTCACAGCCATGAAATATGTTGTAAGAAGCCTTATGTTGCATTTCCTTTTGATGCAGGCTACACAGTTGTGTTCATCTGGTGAACTCATTGAGAGGTAAACCAATCAACCAGACCTGCCTTAGCTAATCGTGTTGATTGTTTTGAAAGTTCACATGAGCCATCTTCTGTGCTCCATCTGTGGGATTCAATCCAAGGATGCTTTTGTACTAAAACAAGTAACATTTTGTTTGGTTGTAGTTCTGAGATGCTGAAGGTGTAGAGATCACATTCCCTAGGAATTATGAGTACACCTGACTCTCATCAGCGTAATTGGAGTCTTCGGTAAGCAACCAAACAGTCATGTGTTTGTGAAGAGAAATCTTTGTTCTTTTTTCACAAATTGATAATACAGAGAACAAGTTTTAAGTGTGCAGCTATTTCTAATTAGTAGAAATTTTCAAAGTCAAGATTTGATGTCTTATGGTGACTTTTCTGATATTTGCCATATCACACTCACAATTTGACAAATGCCTCCCTTGACATGAACAATCCATCAAGCTTCTCATTGGTTTCCTTATCTTTTACTTCTTGAGAACCGCTGTCATCTAGACCGATGTCTATTTTCTTAATAGGATCACCCTACAAATTATACATTCAACAACATTAGATCACTTGAGAGACCTAGCCTGTCTGTCTTAGCCTTTGCATTTTGGTCATTAAGTGTGAACCATGTGGATTGTATGAGTTCCAATCTTTTTTCTTGGACCCCCAAAATTGTGGTTTTTATTCCTCAAGATGTAACCTGCTGAGGTCCTTGATCCAGCAGTACCCCATTGTCCCTTTATACTTAGGGTCATATAAGTTAGGGACATTACTTTTTATTAAAATATCAGTTGGAGGTCTGAAATAGGGTCTAGCTGTAGGATAAGCCAACTGCCTAGATACTTGTCTAACAGCAGATAACTGGTGTGGCAGTTTAGACCAACAAGCAAGATTTTTGGTCTACCAGCGAATGCCTCTGCTGGTTTGTTTCTTCTACTAGCAGCAGGATCAGGATTCTCCACCATGCTGGTAACAGATGATGGTGAATTTCAATATACCTGCAGGAACAGATGCTGCTTTAGATTTACAAGGGACAGATTCAACACAATTATAAAAAGTCACAATCTTTAATCAAATGGCAATTTTTACTACCACAAACAAACATTTCTTAACACTGCACAGAATTGTTTTTCACTCAAATATAAACAATAACTACGAGAAATAACAAGACAATAGTAAAGAAATAGAACGATCAAACCACAACAAGAGGATTTATAGTGGTTCAGCTACAAAGCTCTTCTTCGCCCTACTCCACTCCTCGAGTATCCAAGTCGAGAGTTTACTACGTCAACAAGCTCCCTTCAGGCGGAGAAAACCGTACACATCGCTTATACCAATTTCCGACACTAAGCTAGATGTCGAGTTCAAATCTTAGCTAGAACCAATCTACCACCTTACTAATGTATTTTGAAGACTAAATAGTAACCGACTTTCACACAACTATTCCGAACTAACACACTAGCCGGATCTACACAATTACACAATATTGAGAATAAAGAAATCAGATCTACAAGAAGATCGTAACAAATGTTACGTAATGACTCACTAAACTATAACACTTCGTATCCTAATGATTACGTGTGTTCTTCTCTTGCACTTGAGAAAAGAAGATTGGATCACTTGTTAAACAAGATTAAACAAGTTAACGATAAAAGAAAGATAGAGATTTAGAAAGGGATTTAGATCAGTAAAAACTGCGTGCAAAGAGGTGTGTAAATAGTTGGAAACAGTCCACTATTTATAAGCAAACAAGAGGAGCGTCCTAAAAGGGACGGTCCCTGATTTGTAGGACGGTCGCATATATATTGGGGACCATCCTCCCTATTAGGGGTCCGTCCTATGTAGGACTTTATATTTTTTGTCTTTTAGTGGGGAAGTGTTTTTCTGGGTTGGGTAGAAACTATTTAGGGGGAAATTAGATATTCAATATTTATTGAAAATAAAACATTTCTTTTAATTAGAAAAATATTTTGTCTAATTTATTATTATAAAAAGGTTTTTGTTACATTTGTAAAAATATAAGGTTTAAGACAAAAACTTATTTCTTTGATCATCCACCAAGTCTAATACTTGTTTGTACTTACCTTAAGTGATTTACGTTGAAATGGAAGTATACAACTAATAACTTGTATACGTTTATTTTTAACGTAGAACGTTTTAACATTTTATCATTATCAATACGTAGAAATGTAGAAAAATATAAATAACGTTTTTAGACATTATTTGTATTAACAATCTTCCCCTTTTTGATGATGACCTAATATAAACTCATTGTATGTAAAAATATAGTTTACGAGTTATTAATAAGTTTTAGTTCATTTCTCCCCCTTTTTGTTGAAGCAAAAACATTAGTCGTTGATATGAGAGATAGAAGAATTCGACGAAATGAACGCTCCTCCTTAATGTGTGCTCCCCCTTGATGAGGAGGCCAAAGTGTCACACCCCGCCAAGGCGGAAACGCGAGGCGTAACATCATGGATATATCACAAAACAATGGTGTCAACAATAGAGAATCACTATATGCATTATTAAATATAAAAGACACAATGTGTCATGACAATACCGAAACACAAAAGAAACGACGTCTTGCATTAATGAAAATGGGTTTCACCAATACAAAGACATATTGTCTTACAAACCTAATAAAGCCAAATAGCATTCAAGAGAATCCATGCAACAAACACGAAACCAGACTCAAGAGCAAACTCCATATGCAATCCTAACGGTCTTTCTAGCCACTTCTCTTAGTCTTATCATCCTCATGAATGCTCACCTGAAAATGATGCTTAAAAACGTCAACACAATGGTTGGTGAGAGTCATAGGTTTAAGACACGCCAATAACTCGCTTTGAAATCACTGTGATAAATAAAACATAGCATAGCAGGACATACAACGAACTATCATACAAGCTAACATGCAATCACATCAATCCACATTGAGACGTTCACGCTCAATCATCACAAACATAGGAACAAAACGTATCCCGATCCACAACAATGAGACGATCACGCTCACTAATAATCCACAACAATGAGACGATCACGCTCACTACTAACAATCCATCAATGCCTTGAGACGGTCACGCTCAAGCACAACAATCCATACCAAAATAGCAAGTAGCACATAACATACAATAGTCACGTATAGCCCATGCCTCATTTAAAACACATTATCACAGTAACTAAAACATTTCAAAACCTCTTTGCATCATTTCCATCCCAAATGTAAAAACATTAAAAAGTGGGACTATGAAACTCATCAGATGCTTAAGCAATTCCAAAATCCTTGCACAAAACTAAACAATCAAACAAACACATGTTACATGCGACTAAGCCAAAAGCTTATGCACATGTAACAATCATATGATGTATGTATAAGGTGTAAAATTACCCTCATGGGTCACCTCGACAATATGCCCAACCTTAACCAACATGTTTACACACTTTTCCAAAGTTTTACAATTTACCCAAAATGCAGAATTTTAGTGTCACTTTACCATTTTATAAACCTTACCTATTGAGCTTTATAAATTCTACCAAAAATCACGCATTCAATACCATGAGTCTACTAACTCCACGATGTTTCTACTAATTTATTTACACTCCTAAATTCCTCAAAGAAAATCAAACTTCCAACTACTCAGATTCGGATCTGCTCGAACACTAAAAACATAAAAACCATACTTAGACTCCAAATCAGAAGCTCTCCTTTGGAAGATTTTTAATAGACACATATAACTAAACTCTAGTAAGTTGGCTAATCCTAATTCGAATTTTAAGTGGGGGTTTTACACCTCACAATCTGACCTAAATCTGACCTGAATCTATTGCTTTGACAACTTTTCTTGTACGGACCAATTGACTAACTTCCCGAACTCGAAATCGTTCAAGGCGGGACAATCTGGAAAGTAGACTCACTGAGCTACATCATAGGCACCATAATCATAACCATTCATGCTTCTAACCTCTAGATATCATCAAAACAACACAGCCCTAAATTCTGCTCTAACCTAAAACAAGTTCTAACGCTATCTAAACCCTAACGATTACACCAACGCGCATCTAATTAATTAACAAGAACCCTAATTAGTATATAAACTTTAATTTACATAATATTATGAAACCCTAGATCCACCATAACTCTTTTTACATGAATTGAATCAATAACTAACTAATTAAGAAAACTAAACATACCTTAAAAAGCTTGTTTTCTTTACAAAATCAAAACCTTAATTTTTCTTCTTCTTTTCTTGAGGTATTCGGCCGACTAATGCAAGAGGAGGGGAGGAAAATTTAGTTCTTAGGGTATTATGGGTTAGTATATATAGGATACAAAATTTCCTAATTAGAGTCCTAGTTAAATTGGGCTTTGATTTTCTTTTTTCTTCTTTTTTTCCCAATACCGGCCGAATATATGTATGCATATATATATTTTTATTATTTTTTATTTATTTATTAATTACATATTTACTAACATTACCTTAAGTTTTTATAAAAATATAAGCTTATTTGCGCATATCTTTTTGCGTAAACGCAATTTACTAGACTTTTAAAAATAAATAACTTTTCATTTTTATTTAACCTAAATTTCCAAAAATAGAAATTTACATTTTTCTTAACCTAACTTCTAAAACCTAAACATTCCTTAAATCACTAACACAAAAATACGTATACGTAATAATACTTACAAAATTAACACGAAAACGCTTAAATCTCTAAATCATTTCCTTGTCACCCAAAAGTGAACGAAATGAATTCAACCAATTTCACCACCATTCCAATCTCATTGAGATGATCACACTCAATAGATTGATTACCAATTTCCCACATAATCCACATAAACTCATATAAACACATAAACCATACATTGCAACAGATACATAAGTCAACACTAACGGTTTGACTAACCTGCTCAAGTCATGGTTGTTACAGTATCCTTTCCTTTAGGAAATCTCGTCCCGAGATTTAACCAAAAGGTTCAACTCTATCATTACCAAACAATTAATCGAGGATACTTATCTTTTAAGTAGTCCTCCCATACCCATGTTAACTCAAAGTTACCCTTTGAATTCCAACAATCATTCACAAAATATCTTACTGCCAATAACTTTTCTTGCCCACACAAGGGTACGCATAGCAACAAAACCACTCCAAACGAAAAGGTCAACCAACTACACGAACCTCGCCCGTTATCGAGGAAATTCGTCAAAAACCTTAAGTTGTGTAACAACGTCATTTATAACCCGACCTCGCAACTCATCAAACAAGAACTGTATTGAAATCAAATTATAAATTGTTACAAAGCTCAATGTTTTTGAAAAATCGGCTTGACTTCGAGTTTATTCAAATTATAACGTTAACCGCAACCACATAAAACATTTAAAGGCGTACTAAGGTCTATTAGTAACCATAAGTACCCATCTCCAACTAATACTCCCAATGATCCCTTGCTCAATGAACAAGCGTGGGAACTCAGTTTACCTGAAGTCCCAAAGACCTCACATGTAAATCCCTGATCTAAGCACATCTAGGATAACGAAAACATTGAATATACGCAGCGGAATAAGAATAAGAACATCAATGTTAACAAATAAGGTTTTCTATTAATCTATTACCCCAAGATCAAATGATCTTGGGGCTAAACTAACTATAACTATGCTAACTATTAGACTCTCATTGGAGAGTTCTAATTCTATTCTGGATCCTAAAAACTAGACGCCTACCCCTCTTTATATACTAGAGGGGTTAGGGTTTACAAGACAAGATAAGAACAAATAAAGATAAGATCAAATAATATTTCCTGTATCTTTTATTTTTCAGTTTTTGATCTTTTGATACTTTGTCTTGTAGGTCCTCCATCTTTAACATGTTTTGTCATAATCAACTCAAGTTATAATTCCCAACAATCTTCTCCTAGTTGATTAATGACAAAACCAATAAGCACAAGCTTCCCCTGAAGCTAATATAGATGAAGAATGTTAGGTATATTTGTATTTATTAGTTCCTACTGGTAGGTATGTAGTTCCTACTGGTAGAGTAATTGCTACTGTTAGTATTAAAGTTCCTACTGGCAGGAATATAGTTCCTGCTGGTTATATTATTAGTCCTGGTAGAGTAACGTAGTGACTCTGGGATAAGTTCTAGTATGGATAGACATGACAAGTAATAGATAGACTCATGCAAACGTAATTCTAGGAGAATTAGTTTAGGGTTTCATATCTATAAATGAAACCACACGGTTTAGGCTTGATAGATGATTGAACAATCAAGAAACAGTTTTACGATTAATAGAAAAGATCCATAGAGGATCAAAGTATTGTTTTTAGTAATTCTTCTTTAGCACTATTGTTTATTTTCCGCGTGAACAATAGATTGTTTTGTTAGAGTCTCTCACAGAGTTACTTTTGATTACATTAGTGCTCTATATCCTTCACAGGCTTAAAAGATCTATCTAGGGCTGAGACCTACAAGTGGTATCAGAGCCTGGAGAGAGTCTCTGTTGAAGAATAATTACTGTTCTTGCTCCTAAACCTTTACAATGACTTCACCGTATCCCACACCACCGTTTACTGTACCATCACCATCCGAATCTTCATTCTCCATCCCAACAACATCCGAACCAGTATTTTCTGTGGCAACTACTGAACCTGTATTTGAGTCACAAACTTCCCACTCCGCACAACCCTCTCAAAATACTCAGCCTCAATTCCAGCAATATAATTCAACCACTGTTTCCAGCAGTAATGCCAAATTTCCTTATTTGAAGAAGGACGAGTATGAAACGTGGGCAATGAAGATGGAATATTGGATAATGAACAGTGATCACAATCTGTGGAACATTGTTCTTCATGGAAACAGCAGAAAACGGACCGGCAGAGATCCTAGAGGCAACATAATGATTCTTCCTCCTGTCACTATGGAAGAACAAATTGCTGTCCAACGAGAGACAAAAGCTAGAACTATTCTACTTCAGTCTCTTCCAGAGGATCACATGGCTGACTTTCATCATCTTGATGATGCTAAGGATATCTGGTTGGCAGTAAAAGCCAGATTTGGAGGGAATGAAGAGTCAAAGAAAATGAGGAAGTCAATGCTCAAGCAGGAGTTTGCAGACTTTAAGATATCTGAATCCGAGGGTTTGCACAAGGGATATGATAGGTTTCAGAAGGTGCTGAGTCAACTTAATCAAATGCAAGCAAGACCAGATAATGAAGACTGCAACATGAAGTTCCTTAGAGCTCTACCACCTTCTTGGTCACAGGTGGCAATCACCCTTAAAACAAAGGGTGGTCTTGATTTCTTAAGCTTTGATGATTTGTATAACAAGCTTAGGACACTTGAGATTGATGTGAAGGGTGGTTCTAGCTATGATTCAAGAGTTCCTGCTGCTCCTACACACTCAGCTTTCATTAGTGCTGCTAGCACTAATTCCAAGTGGTCAACTGCTGATTCCAAATGTCAACCTTCTTCTGTTAGCTATACCACTACTTCTTCCTCTGCTGATGCTTCAGGCAATGTTCTTGAAAATGTTCTTCACTCTTTTGTTGCTGAAAGTGATCCACAACAACAGATCACTTATGAAGACTTTGACCAAATTGGCAAGTTGGATTTGGAAGAACTTGACATCAAATGGCAGATGGCAATGCTTTCTGTTCGAATCAATAGATTTGAAAAGAAGGCTGGTAGAAAATTCAAGTTTAATAACAAAGATGCTGCCAGGTTTGATAAAAAGAAGGTCAGGTGCTATCAATGTTCAGAGTTGGGACATTTTGCAAGAGAATGTACAGGGAAGAAGGTGGATTCAAAGACAAGGTATTCTCAATTTAAGATCAAAGAACTGGATAAATCAGAAGAACCAAAGGCTTTGGTGTCAGTTGATTCAATGCTCAATTGGTCAGACCACGAAAGTGAAGATATGGAGAAAGGTGCTTCTGAAGTCTATGGGATGATTGCAGGATATGGGGATGATGCTGTTATTCCTGCTGTTGATGCTGCTGATGGAGTTAGTACTGATGGTATTTTTGCTGATGGTGTGTTTGTTGCTGCTGGTAATGGTTCTGATGGTGCTTCTGTTGCTGCTGATGTTGGTGCTGATAGTGTTTCTGTTGCTGCTAGTGATGCTACTAATGCTGAAACTGAATTTGCACTCATGGGGTTATCCCCTCAGGTACAATCTTGTCCTTTTGGCTGTAATCATATTTTTACAGAACTTAAAAAGGAGTTTGATGATCTAGAAGTGCAATATAAAGAGTGTTTTCTCCAGTACAAGCATACAAAGTTCACTTCAAAACTTAGATACACAGAAATCTTGGTACCAAAATAATCAGTTAGCTTTAGAAGAGAAAATTAGAATCTTGACTGCAGACCTAGGCAACACCACAAACATGCTAAAATATACTGAAAACTTGAATGAACAGGCTAAAATTGATAAAATGAATACTCATGTGAAACTTAAGGAGTCTAATGCAAGATTTGACAAATGGAAGGAATCTTCCAAAAACCTAGTCAAACTGATCAATAGTTCTAAGACCTCTAGATCAAAATTTGGTTTAGGATATGGAGACACTTTTGGATCAGATGAGGTGTTTGATCTCTCTGCACCTAGTATCTTTGACTCATGTCTTAAGGATGCTAAAGAGAAACCTCTATATGACTGGTTTGTCAAACCTGTTGGAATGCATGTTGTTCCTCTCCCTATAACAGGAACATTCATGCCTCCTTCCAACAAGCCTAACATTGATGATACACAGTTTACCTATGGTTCAAAGTCCAATCATTATTCTGAATCTAACTCTATATCTAATGACTTTGTCTCTTGTGAAACTAGTGACAAGTCCTCAGACTCAGAGACAACTGGCTTTGCATCCTGTGCATCAAGTGTCAACTCCTCAAGCACCATGACCAATGCCTCTAGTTCAGTTGATTTGAAGACTTTACACAAGACTGATGACCAAGGACCATGCAATGTCACTTAAAGTCCTAGTTTTTCTTTTAAGGAGAATGTAAAAACTCCTAGGAATTTATGTAATAGGAATGGGTCAAACAATATTAGTCTGTGTAAAAACAAGCCTTTTGGTGGTCACACTTTCCATATCAAATTTCCTAAGCATGTCCTGGACATACTTGTCTTGGCTGATAAAAATCCCATCAGGCTGTTGCTTGACTTGTAGACCTAAGAAGAATGTCAACTCACCCATAGCACTCATCTCAAATTCTCCTTTCATCAACACCTCAAACTCATCACACCAGGTCTGGTTAGTAGAGCCAAAAATAATGTCATCCACATAGACCTGTACTAAGATGATATCCCTGGAATTCTTCTTAATGAAAAGAGTTTTGTCTATAGTACCTCTTCTGTAATTATGCTTTAACAGAAAAGTAGACAATCTTGCATACCAGGCCCTTGGTGCTTGATGAAGACCATACAAAGCTTTCACAACTCTGTACACATGTTTAGGGTAGAAAGGATCTTCAAACCCTTTTGGTTGAGTAACATAGACTTCTTCATCAATTTCCCCATAGAGAAAGGCACTCTTGACATCCATTTGATATACCATAAAACCCATGTATGAGGCAAATGCTAAGAATAATCTGATAGCTTCAATTCGAGCCACTGGAGCAAACACCTCATCATAGTCAATGCCCTCCTCTTGCCTATGACCTTGAGCCACCAACCTTGCTTTATTCCTAACTACTATACCTCTGGCATCTCTTTTATTCTTAAGAATCCATTTTGTCCCAATAGCAGTTTTCCCTTCTGGCAAAGGCACAAGCTTCCACACATCCTGATTAACAAACTGTTGCATCTCCTCTTGCATAGCTTCTACCCAATCAGGATCATTAAGTGCTTGAGCAACACTGCTTGGTTCAAGTTGGGATAGAAAACAAGCAAACAGACAATGGAGATAGTCTGTGTGATTGTTCCTTTGTTGATCATGAACATAGCCTGCAAGAGCACTCTCTCCAAACTTGGATTTCTTCAAAGTGCCCCTTGTCAGAACTGGTGAAGTAATATCCCCAATAATCTGTGATATAGGATGAACAGTATGCACCCTTCTTGTGGGAACAGGATCAACAGCTATGGTAGGTGCTAAATTTGTGACTGAACCACCAAAGTCAGCATCATATGTAGATTCAGAGAAAATGCCAGTAGTAGGATGATGGTGAATGCCCTCCATCTCTGAAGATGATGATATGTGATTAGCAAGGTCAGAAGGAGAGGAAAATCTTGTAGAATTTTCACTTGAGCCCAATGAGTGACCAGGAGGAAGTGGTGTATCAGCATGAACAGGTTCAACCACAGAAGAAGATGGAGTAGAAGGAACAGCAGAACCACCAGCAGCCTGATTAATACTACCAGCAGGAATGCTAGTAGCAGGAACACCACTACCAGCAGGAACCGTATCAGCTGTTTTCCAAGTATCCTTTGCTGCAGAATTGGCTTCATATGCTTGTCCTTGAAGCCTAGCAAGTTCCTCTGCATAGTCTGAAGTACTCTCCACTGTGGCAGAAGCAGTATGAACCTTGGGACCTGAAAAATGGTTAGAAGGAAAAGAAGGAACAACAATCACTTGTTCATCACACTCTGAATCTGAGTCATCGTGTGTACCTGCATGAGTGTTAGTATCTTGAGTACCTGCAGGTTGATTAGATTTGAAACGAGTATAACCTAAAGAATCAGTCAAATAGTCAAGGTCAAAGTACCACTCATGACCCAGACCCTGAACATTAGGTTTATCTTCCATATATCTCAGATTCAGTGTTTCTTCTATCTTTTTGTTGGATAAATTGTAGACTCTATAAGCTTTACTATGAGCAGAGTACCCAACAAGAAAACCTTCATCAGCTTTACCCTCAAATTTTCCCAAGTGATCACTAGTGTTAAGTATGGTCACATGACAGCCAAAAGGTTTAAGGTGACTAATGTTTGGAACTTTCCCAGATAAAAGTTCATAGGGTGTTTTATTATGGGGCCTAGTTACTAAAACCCTGTTTAGAACATAACAAGCAGTACTAACTGCTTCTGTCCAAAACATGGTAGGTAACTTAGAGTCAGCAAGCATAGTTCTTGCTGCCTCTATCAGGGTTCTATTCTTTCTTTCAGCAACCCCATTTTGTTGTGGGGTTCTGGCAACACTATAATCCCTTTTAATCCCCTTGGACCCACAGAGTTCAATTAAGTTAGAATTTTTGAACTCTGTCCCATTGTCACACCTTATAGCCTTAACCTTTTTAGTTAGCTGGTTTTCTACAAAAGTAATGAAATCCCTAAGGAGATAAAAGGTCTCATCCTTAGTTCCCAAAAAGAAAACCCAGCTAAACCTGCTAAAGTCATCTGTGACCACCAAAGAATAGTACTTGTGATCAATGCTTCTGATGGAAGTAGGACCAAAAAGGTCCATATGTAGTAACTGGAGAGGCTCAGAAATGGTGCTGACTGCAGTGATGGCCTTGTAAGAGGCCTTGTGTTGCTTTCCCTTGTTGCATGCAACACAGTTGTGTTCATTTGTGAAGAGTTTTGAAGGAAGCCCATTGACCAATCCATGATTTGCCAGCTTGTTCATGTTTTTGAAGTTCACATGAGCCATCCTTCTATGCCATTTGGTGGACTCATCTAAGGATGCTTTTGCCAACAAACACTTGATTTCCTTTTCTGGATGGATGTGAGCCAAATTGAAGCAGTAGAGATTGTGTCTCCTTGGAATTCTGAGAACAACTTGACTGGGATCAGGTAGTTGGAACTCCTTGGAGAGGATAAGGCACTCTGAGTCAGTAAACAGGACTTTGTTCTTGGTATCACAGATTTGTGACACAGAGAACAAATTGAAGTTCTGAAGTTCTTCCACATAATAAACATTCTCAAAGTTGAAGTTGGAAGTCCTGATTGTGCCTTTACCAGTGATTTTACCATCTCTACCTCCAAAGTGACAGTCCCTCCTTTAATCTTCACAAAATCAGCCAGTTTCTCCTTATTACCTGTCATGCTTCTGGAACAACCACTATCAACAATACCTATATCTTTATTTGTATGAGGATTGTCCTACAATATACACAAGAAAGTACAACATTAGTATACATGGGAGACCCAAGTCAGAACTGACTTGGGCCTGCCTTGTGGATCAATAAGAGGAAAACCCTGTAGATTGTTGAGATCCACCATTGTTCTTGGATCTCCAATGCATATATGGCCTATTACTTTGCCAAGAACAACCTGTTGAGGTCTTAACAGCAGTTCCCCATCTTCCCTCATCCATAGCCATTTGGTTATATGAGCCAGGCCTACTAAACTGTTGAAAATAATGGCTTTTTGGTCTGGTCATAGGTCTAGCAGCAGGATTATGCCAACCAGTAGGAAGTGGCCTACCAGCAGGAAATGGCCTTTCAGCAGGAACAGATGTTGGTCTGTTCCTACTACCAGCAGGAAATGACCTTCCAGTAGGAACATATGTTGGTCTATTCCTACTACCAGTAGGAACATAGGCTGGTCTAGGAACAAATGAGGGAATGTTTTCTACATCTTTCCACACAGATGCATTATTCAATCTCAACTGATTCTCATAAAAATCACAATCACGAATCAAATGTAACTTACTACCACAAACAAAACATTTCTTAACACTAAAAGACTTGTTTTTACACAGACTAATATTGTTTGACCCATTCCTATTACATAAATTCCTAGGAGTTTTGACATTCTCCATAAACGAAAAACTAGGACTTTGAGTGTCATTGGATGGTCCTTGGTCATCAGTCTTGTGTAAATTCTTCAAATCAGCTGAACTAGAGGCATTGGTCATGGTGCTTGAGGAGTTGACACCTGATGCACAGGATGCAAAGCCAGTTGTCTCTGAGTCTGAGGACTTGTCACTAGTGTCACAGGAGACAAAGTCATTAGATACAGAGGCAGATTCAGAATTATAATTGGACTTTGAACCATAGGAAAATTGTGTATCATCAATGTCAGCATTGTTGGAAGGAGGCATGAATGTTCCAGTTATAGGGGGAGGAACAGCATGCATTCCAACAGGTTTGACAAACCAGTCATAGAGAGGTTTCTCTATAGCATCCTTAAGACATGAGTCAAAGATACTAGGTGCAGAGAGATCAAACACCTCATCTGATCCAAAAGTGTCTCCATATCCTAAACCAAATTTTGATCTAGAGGACATGGAACTATTGATCAGTTTGACTAGGTTTTTGGAAGATTCCTTCCATTTGTCAAATCGTGCATTAGACTCCTTAATTGAGGCTGCTAGAACTATGCTAGCAGATTCTCTCTTACCAACCACTTTTTGGGCAGAAGCAGTTAGTACTGCTTTGAAGGTCTACGTAAACTATGATCCGGTGGTCTTGGTGAGTGAAACCACATGAAAGCCATTTTAGTAAGAGAGAGTAGAGAGGTGGAAGATGGACTTGTGATATTAGGTGGAAAATGGATGAAGGATACAAATGACTTGACAAAT
>BQNB010013469.1:0-68183 GCA_026074375.1 Tanacetum coccineum | reverse complement strand
TGGATGCAATAAGATTGCAATATGGATTTTGGGGTGTAATACTTCTTCACTAGATGATGGAAGTATTCTTCTCTTGCACTTGAGGATTTGAGTTTGGATAACTTGGAAACAAAGCTAAATGATTAAATGATCAAAGGATTTTAGAGAGGATATGTGGGCTATTTTAAGCAGAAAGAATGAGTGCAAAAGGTAAGAAAAATGTTGGGGAATAGTCTAGTATTTATAGGACAAAAAGGAGGAGCGGAGTCTATAGCCGACCCCCTTAAATAGGGTGCCAGGCCCCTTATTATTAAGGGGGCCTCCCATGTATTTAAGGGGGTCGCCCCTTATTCAGACGCTCCTTTTTGTCCTATTAAGGGGAGGTGTTCACTGGACCATTTCTAGCCGTTTTAGGTCTGAAAATTTGAAATTCAAAATGTTTATTTTGAATAAAACATTTCTTTTAAATGTAAAAAATGTTTTGTGATGTTTATAAAAAGTTTACAACATTTTATAAAAGTTTCCTTTGATCATAAAATGCATCAAGCATTTGTTTATTCATACCTTGGAGTGATATAAGATTGAAATGCATATTTACTACTAAATACTTGTTTACGTTTAATTTTACGTTGAACGTTTTTATATTTTGTGATTATCAAAACGTAAAGATGTGAAAAAATATTATTAATGTTTTTAGGCATTATATTTTATCAATAATCTCCCCCTTTTTGATGATTACAAAATTTAAACTCATTAAATGTAAAATTATTTTTAAACAAGTATTTAGTGAGTTTTATGTCATTTCTCCCCCTTTTTGTTAATTCAAAGAGGCATCGTCGAGTAATTGCTAGTAAATTCAATCGTATCAATTGCTCCCCCTTGGATGTGTGATCCCCCTCGTTCAAGGGCACAAGGAATCGAGTAGCTATGGTGTCTTGGCTATAAATCGAGTTAGAACATACATATATTTTTCTAACATGTAGCAAGTAGAGAAAATTGGCAATTGAGCAAACATTCAAACAAGGGAATTAGTAATTCATTTGAGGCATATTTGTAAACTAACACGATAAGAATACAAGGAAAATAAGTAAGACAAGTATGCTTTAGTAGCATATTCATTCATCATAAAAAAAAATCTTAAATAAGCACATTAGAAGGATTTTGTCTTGCTTGCTAACAAAAGGTTTGACGATTATTAGTATGCATGTTATGAGATTAGATGGTTGTTGATGGAGGAGTGTGGGAGGGTGGTGGTTGTGGATAGGATTGTCTCTTTGATCTTGATGGTGGTTAGTTGTGGTCGTATAAGAGTTTATTCAATCCAATTTGATACTCTCAATTCAACGGCAAGGAGAGGATTTGTTTTTGGTTTTAGATGCTAAAACTATGGGCACTACCACACTATGAGTTTTCACTTGGTGATGATAGGATGTTGTTTTGTTGTTGATGTGAGATGCTTGTAAGAGGTTTGATAGTTTGTAGTTGATTGATGTCATAACTAGGCTTTCTCTACTGGGTTGTAGAGATGGTGTGTGTTGAGTTTGGTTGTGTTGAGTGTGATTGTCACTTTGAGGTGGAAATTGAGTGTGAGTTTCATGTGGATTAATGGGTGAAATGGGAAGTAGAGGATGTGAAACATCTAGAGGTGATGTGGAAGTGTCCTTGATGTGAGGATTTGGTAATGTTTGATTAGGGTGATTGTTTTCTTGAGATGGTTCATGATGAGGAGTGAGTGGTTTTGGTATTGGTGAAGTGGAATTGAGTACATTTGATGTGTTGCAAATGTTTGTTTTCTTTCTCCAAATGGGTTTCACACTCATTTTGGCTACCCTTGATGGTTTGGATGTGTGTTTGTTAGGAGATGTCATTGGTGAGGATGATGGTGATGAAGGTGAATGAGGATGTATTTATAGTGAGGGAAAGGTTCAAATAAGGAAGTATGAGCATTCAAAGGATCAATTCTAATAAATGTTTGTGAGTTTAGGGAAACAGTGGCTAAGACTAGGGGGTGTTTGGTTAAAAAGAGAAGAAAAGATATTGTTTTCCCGTGCATGCCTAGGCCGGTCCCCTTAAAATTAAGGGGGCCGCCTACTGGCATTTCCCAGATTAAAAAAAATTGATTTTTCTCAAAAATTTTGTGAGGGTTTCAGTTTTGGTGGTTGATTTGCAGCAAGTCTATCCTTTTATGGCAATTAAGATATTTTAAGAAAATAACAATTACGCATTCAATAAAGTTATAGGGCATTGTTTTGGCATGTAGTCATATAAGATAATAGAGGAAGGCTGATTTTGATATAGTATTCATTAAAATAACTCAACATGCAATCTCCAACCAACTTGCCTTGACCCACAGGCAAAAGGTCAAAATCTTACACAAAGAGATTAAATTTTTTTATTAATGGGGGGAAAGATATCAATAATAAAAAGATTCCGGAAGAGATATTCCGGGTCGTAAGGTCCCAACGAGGATGCAATTGAATGTTATCTGGTTGTTGAGAAATTGAATGTGATTAATATATGATGGAAACCTGGAATATAATTACAACTTAAATTAATTAAATAACACTTATGTAATCTACGGGAAACAACATTGTTAATTATGGATAGAACTTAAACTACGGGATAATAATTAATTTTTGGGGAATCCTAAATTAAATCTAAATTAAATCACCGGGGAACAGAATCAGGTTATATCGGGAAACCATAAAAATACTATAAATTAAGACAATAAATGCTAAATTAAATTAAAATCAAATTAAATTCTAAATTAAACTTTATTTGAAAAATAAAGAAACTAGAACTATAAGGGAGGTCGTTGAATGCTAAACGAAAAGGAAAGGTAAATGTACCCGGTTAAACGGGTCTAATGACTGAAATTTACAGAAAATTAAGCCTATATAAATGTTATATTTTTCCTAGACACTTAATGAACAAAAGGAAATTTTTACAAAAAGGAAAGAATATTTTTTTATTAATTTTCTGATTTTTATGAATTTATAAAGATTAAACTAATTAAAACTTCAAGTAATAGAAAGTCAAAAATAAATAGTTATAAAAAATTCTGAAAAAATAATAATTCAAATAAAGAAAAAAGTTTAATAATTCTAAATATAAAAATGCCAAATTTTCTACTGTTTAATTAAAAAGTAATTAAACTATTAAATCTAAAACTTTCAATTAACTTTATTTCTAATTTAATTAATTAAATTAAATAAACTAAACTGTTGTTAACCTAAGGGACTAACAGTGAAAGGACACAAGGACTAACGAAGTAACAGGCTAACTAACCATAGGGACTAACAAAGGTAACTACAAAAGAGAAAATTACACAATTGGTCCCTGAGGTGGACCCCGATTGCAAATCAAGTCCAAAGTGCTTATTATCAAAAAGCCAAAGAAGCAAAGTTGATAAGGGGCTTAAGGGGAACAACTTTTGTAAAAGCACTTATGCTTTTAGTGGTTCTTAATAAGGCTAGAACAGTGGGGCTTTAGACTGACAGAAACTTGATAAGCCTTTGAGCTTTATTTGGCGTGGCTTTTTGGGATTTAAGCAAATATAAGCTAGGAAAGCACAAATACTTATGCTATTTAAACACTTTTCAAAAACTAAGGGGATAGATAAATAGGGGAGGGGGGAGGTTCCTAAATTTAGCTATGGTATCTAGATTTTGCTATATAAGCTGGAAAGATAATAAGCTATATTAACTGTTTTAAAAGAAAACAGAAAAAAAAGGAACTTTAAGCTAGATTTTACAGTATCCTAGTAATAGGGAGTTAAGCTATATAGGTTTTTGTGGACTTAAGGGCTACTTTAAGCTACAATAAAGCTAATGAAACTAGGGGTTTAATATAAACTAGCTAGAAAAGGGGGCTGAAAATGGTTGATCTAGCTCCAGGGGAGCAATGAAACAGTGCCTTTTAGGGGCTTTTTGGGCTTATGAATTAAGCTTCTTATGAGTTTTTTGCAAAACAAAGTAAAACAGATAACAGGGGGTCTCAATGAGCTTATTTTCTAAACTTTGGTGATTAAGGCCTAATAATTACTGGGATAATTGGGCTTAAAAGTGAGGGGTTTCAAGAATTATGCAAAGCTAAATTTTGACTAATATTGTCAAAGTAAAGGGGACTGGTACAAGGGCTTGGTTAAAGTGGCTAGAAACACAACAAAAAGCACAAAGAAGGTGTGCTTAAGCTGCATAAGCAGCTTAAGTGGTTTGGTTTGAATTGGCTTATTCAAATTTTGACAGAACACCTAAAGGCACTTAAAAATTCATTTCTTACATAAAAGTGTGATTAAAGGGCTAAATAAGCCTTTACACACTCAGCCAAAAGTGGCTGGAATTTTAGTGCACTTGACCCATAATCCAAAACCCATGGTTGACCATTTTCAGGTTAAAACAACCACTCCCATTAATTTATAAAAAAAGTTTTTTTAACTGTTTTTTATGGGTAATTAAGCTGTGAAAGGAATCACAACATTGATTTTAATAATTTTTTACATATGTTTAAACAACTTAAACAGAAATTAAACAGGGCCTAAATATAGTTCAATTTCGAACATTGGTGATTTTAACAAACTTTTTAACTTTTATTAAAATGAAAATTGTTACAAAATATGGCTTTTACATGAATGAATCTATAATTAAATGATTAAAAGAAAGACTTTGAATTAAAATTAAGCTAAAAACCATAAAAAATGGTGTGTGGAGTTCGGCTTGGGCTTCTCTCTTTTTTTGATGTTGAAAGGACTTTTGAGGAATGAGCTTGTTGTGAGAGTACAACACTCCCCAAGCAATCCTAGCCTTCTCTTTGTCTTGACTTCATCTCAGCCATTGAAGGGGTTCGTTGGGTTGAGTGTTTTGCCAGGGGAGAGGGTTATAGGGTCAATGGGTTGTGGGAAGTGGTGTGGGTGAGCACTTTCTTGCATTTTGTGAATTTTTGTGAGGGGTATTGGGAGGTGGTTTGGGAGAAAAAACCTGGGAAATGGCTGTGGTATGTTTTGGCGGGTACGTGGTTTGTGGTTGCAGGGTTTAAAAAGAAAGCTTTGGAAGATGGTGCAACACTTAGCCCTCCAACTTTTCTTCTTTTCTCATTTCTTTTGAGCATTTTTTTAGTTATTAATTGGGACTTTGGAAAGATACACAACTGGCCTTGTCGTTTTTATAAACTAAAGAAATAAGAAAGGTTTGGCAATATTGACATAAAATGGTCCTGCTGTTTATAACTAAAATGGGTAAGAAAGTTTAAGCAAATGGCAAAACTAGCCCTTGTGTTTTATTTTCTATTTTTCTTATAAAAAACTTTTAAAACTTGTCATCTTATGGCCCTTTTTTTATTTTCATTTTTTATTTATAAAACCAAGGTTTTTTAAAATTTCATTTTTGGTCCTTATGTTTTATAAAACGGATTGTGGGGCTTATGGTTGGGCCTTTTTGGACTTGTATTGGCCACTGCGGTTTGGGTTGGGCCCAATAAGTTATGGAGTGGGGTTTTTGTGTGTACAATGGCTTGTGTTTGGGCTGTAACTGGGCTAGGATTGTGGCCTTTTTAAAAAAAAACAGTCTCACAGTCTTTGGTCAAATGAACACAATGGGCTGTTGTAATGTTTGATGGGCCCATCACATCTGGTCTTACACAGTCTTCATAGTTATTACTATTGGGCTTTCCGGCCCTCGATGGAGTTATTGATTGCATCAATAGTATTCTTCAGTTCCGGCTCCAGGGGTTTGATGCTGATGATCTTCAGTATTGACTTGACTTTGGCATTTTTGGACTTTGGCCTTTGATTTTGCACAGTCTTTCCATTCCTATGCCAGTTTTGTCTTTTGGCTTGGTTTTATGTCTTTTGATGATATCCACTTTCTGCACATACAATTGCAAACAAACATATATTTGCAGTTTTTGTTCTGTTTGTGCGTATTTTAGCTCGTTTTTTAGACGGTAAAAGATATGTGTAATATAAGCACTTATCAATCCCCCAAACTAAGGTTTGTCAAACTTCTTTGGTGTCCTCACGAAATGTTATGAAGTAAACACGTAAAGCACCGTTTTCACATTTTCTGAATTTACACTAACTACAAACTAATATTTTGGATTTTCTCATTTTTAACAAGTTTGACTTTTCTTTATTTATTAATACTAAAAATGGGATCAATAGAATGAGAAGCGTCGTAGAGTGATCTACGGATAATTTCATCGTCTCGATTTTTTCACAAGTTCAAGCTAAGCATTAAACAAGAATCATTGTCGTTATAAGGTTTATATTGTTATAGACCTCATTACCTTATCATCTGTTGGAATTTTCAACTCCCAACATGGATATTTACGGATTGAATGTGTGTACTCATTTTTATTTAAACTTTAGACCAACTTTATTTTCATAGTCATAATTCAAGATGTGATTAATGGAATCATATTGCAAAACTTATTAAGACTTCGTTAACTTGATTTCGAGATTAAACTTTTAGCACTTTTTGCACATTTTACATTCATAATCATATGTTTTTATAGCTAGGAATGCGTTGCTTAGTTTGAACCCCTACCTCGTGGTTAACGGAGCAGGATTTCACACAATCGACCGGTGTTCTTTAGTTGAAAACCCACCCGTTGATAGCGTAGTGGGAAATACTAAAACCTTATTTCTTATAGGCTAACGTTTTGGTGGTCTGTCTTAGTTTGAACCCTCACCTAGACCCTTTCTTCCAAAGTGAGATATCACGACACACAAACTCCCTAGAAGCAAGAAAGTCTTAGTTTGAACCCCACTCGTTGCTTAGCGGAGCAGTATATCACGACACCATTTTTTACTTGTCAATAATATCAACTGCTGCTCATTGGCAAAATCTTCAATATTCATGCATTTTTGCAATTCACCATTTCATTCATGCTTCTTTGGCATTTAATCTTTTAAATCACTACAAATCTCGCTTTTGAACGCAAGTTACAAATTTGAAGCTTTTTCCTGGAAAAACAATCGATTGACTTGTTGAATTAAATTGAGTACGTATGATAGGGCGGATTTGAAAATTCACGGTAGAGTGAAAAACCACAAGTTACTTGTATAAGATTTTGTAGATGAATATTGCTTGGCACATAAAACTTATATTTTAAACTCTATCATTTCTCGTTCTTCACATTTTTAAAAATTCTAAAAGCTTAGAATTCGTGATTTGTAGCTTGGCCTAACAGGACTAGCTAGGGCCAACCACGCCCGGATCAAGTCAAAAAATTATTCTTATTTACAAAAGAAAAGCAAAACTGTGACAAAACCACTTTATAATATTTTTGATAATTTTCAATTTTTTCATTTTTTTGATATTTTGGTGGTTAAAAAAAGGGTTTACGTGGTAAATAATGCTGCTGGAAACATTCAAATCGAAGATACCCACTCCCCCAACTAGAAATTAACATGTCCCTCGATTTTTGATGGGTATTACATTAATCCTATGGCATTTAGAGGTATGCCAAAAGATAAAACGTTAGTCGATAAGATTTCTGGATATTCGGATTCCCAATGAGCTGTGCGATGTGAAACTCTTGAATGATGACAAAATGAGAGTCTTACAATAGACCGAGGCCAATCCTGGACAATAAATAACAACACATGGGTAAAATCGGTGTAATAGAAAGACAAGTATATTACACAACAAAACAACACTTATTACAAACTACTGGTTATAGCATGGGGTGCCTCCCACGAAGCGCTTGTTTAGGGTCGCGATTGCTTGACCATCACTAAGGATTTATTGTTCCTTGGGGATAAGTTTGGAGATATGGAACTACCAAGTGTTGGTGGTCGTTCCCTTCCAAAGTAGATGCTTGACGCGATGACATTCACTTTGAAATTTGGCCGATGGCTGAGAAAGCTCAACAGTTGCTATGGGAAATACTCTAGTGATGGTTGAAAGGGCCTTTCCACGGGAATTTTAGTTTTGCACCCAGAGAAAATCTTTAATCTGGAATTAAGAGGAGGACTCGTATCACGATGTTGAAAAACACGGTTTTGATCTTTAGCAGCTCATGGAGCTCTTTGTTTTGGCCTTTATTGAATCAAAAGCGGAGTTCTCCATGGGCATGATCACGAAGTTCATTTAGTTCATTGAGTTTGAACTTTCCGGTGATCACCCGTAATTACAGGATCGCAAGTTTGCTTGCTTTAGAGCCCAGTTGGCTTGTGCTCAGCTCGAATCGGAAGATGGCATGCCTTTCCCTCACAAGCTTGTAAGGGAGTACACACGAATGGGTGTTTTGTAAGCGGTGCGGAAAGCCCATAGTGCATAATCTAGTTTGTTCCGACAGGAGGCACCGGTTTTCACCTTTGGTCCTTTTCAAGGATTCTTTTCATGCATAGACCCTACGAATTTGATACTTCCATTGCCCACTTGTTTGTGGGTGATAAGCGGTGGTGAGACGCTTTTAGAGACCGGTGGAGTATTCCATATTTTGATGACATTTGTTAAAATTTGGTCTTACAAAAATGGGTTCCGCGGATCAACTTATGTTGCACGGCGGAGCACAAATCTGGCGAAAGAGAGATTTCAGAAATTTGAAAACTACCTCGGGCATCATTGGTGGGGGAGCGCTTTCGCTTTTCAACCCCATTTTGACAATAGTCGGACTGCCAAGAGAAATTGACTTGTTCCCTCGTGACGACCGGGGACCTGGGCCCAAAAGCGATGCCCCTCATGTCAAAGATTTCACAAACTTGGATGGTGTTTTGAGGAATTCATAACGTTGTGAAGTTTTTCCTGCTGTTGGCACGAGTCACAGTTCTTGACAACTCGTGGCAATTTTATAGAGGGTGGGCGAAGAAAACGGGTAAAAGATTCTTTTTGGCTGTAGAGAGTTTGCTCCTTTGATGTCCCCCCGGTGGGTCCATTGTGGCAAGCTTCGAGATGTCGAGAGCTTTCCTTGCCGTGCAACATCGCTCTGTTCTCTTGATCCGCCACACAAATTTTATACATTAAGGGGTCATCCCAAAAAATAATGTTTCACGTCCTTGAGAACTTTTTCTGCTGTTGGGTTGGACATGCCCTTCACAACGAAGTTCCCGCTAGTGATATTTTGCAATTAGTTCGGCATAACACGGGGTTCTAGATCTCCACGAAAAGGTCTCCATATTTAAAGTCTAGGGAAAACTTTCATTTATCTCTTTAGGATATGGACGTTTTCATACGGCGTTTTCCCAATCTGGAACAGATGATCGGCTGCGCGGTCTCTCGGGCTCCTTTTAGTATCTATAACTTTGAAGTCAAAATTTTGGAGGAGGAGAACCCATCGGAGCAATCTCGCCATTGCATCCTTTGTGCAAGAGATACTTATGGGCGGAATGGTCCGTATGGCACTATGCTTTTGTTTCATGATTTAGGTAAGACCTGAATTTCTCGAAAGCATTACAATTATTGGCGAGTAGTTCTTTTACAGTGTAGTGTAGTTAGTTTGTGCTATCATTCAAGGTCTTTAACTAGTTAGTGGATGGCGAAAAGTGTTTCTAATGTCGTTGCCCCAAAAAACTTGCACCTATGGCGAAGTCGCTTGATTCGCTCAAATAATGCTCAAAGGAGGTCCCAGTTTTGTAAGCAATCATGATTGGGAGCTTCCGTAAGTTATTTTTCAATGTTTGGAAAGCTCGACTGCAGTCATCGGAAAGATGATTGGAGTATTCTCTCAGGAGATGGGTGTCATGGTCGGGATATTTTTGAGAAATCCTGTATGAAACCGCCGGTTAAAAAAACCGGCGTTTGACCCGTGAAAACTCCTAATTCCTTTGACGGTGGTGGGATGAGGTTAATTTGCATTGACATCGATTTTGGCTTTGTCAACCTCAATCCCTTTCTTAGAATATCTTATGGTCCGAGGACAATGCCCTCTTTGACCATAAATGGTTCTCTTCTCCAAGTTAAATGATTAAGTTGTAGTTTCCACATTTGAAGAATGTCGGTCTAAACGGGAGAGGCAGTTTTGGAATGAATTCCCAAAGACGAGAAGATCGCTCCATAAAGACTTCCATCGTCTTCTCAACCATGTCATGAAAGATTGCTAACATACAATCGTTGTTGACACGTGCCTTGGAGCATTGCAATAAGCCGAAAGGATGCGGACGGTAGTGCCAAACGTTCCGTATGGGCAAGTAAAAAAGTAGTCTTTTTCTTGATCAAGGGGTCAATGGGGATTTGGAATTAACGCGAAGAAAACCATGAGGAAAGTGTATTCATTCCGCTATTCTCTCAAGCATTTGGTCTATGAACGGTTTAGAGGGAAGTGGTCTTTGCGGGTGGCTTCATTTAACTTCCGATAGTCAATGCTATACCGCCATCCGGTGAACCAAACGCGTTGGAATCAACTCATTTTCTCGTTTACTACCACATGTTATATCCTCCCTTCTTTGTTTACACAATGTACCGGGCTAACCCATGGGACTTGTCGGAGATTGGTAAATCAATCTGATTCGAGAAGTTTTTCAACCTCCTTTTTTAATAACATCGTGGATTTTTGCGATTTACTATTCTTTGTTGTTGGAATGATGGTGCAATCGTCCTCTTCCATAAGTATATTGTCGGAGTACAAAAAATTCGGGTTGGGCATACCTGAATGTCAGAAAGTTTTCAAGCTGTGAGCTAGCTTGTGGGACTTTAGCACCTTTACGAGAGCGGATTTTTCCTCAACATCCAACTCTTTTGCATAATATTGACGGGCAACTTGTTGTCGCCCTCCAAAAAATGCTTACTCGAGTTGGGGATGGCAGTTTCCTTGAGTTCAACCTCGGGAGGGTTCATGAAACGGAAGAGGTTCAATGGATTTTGCTTCTCATGAGCTCGAGCTCTTTCTACCTCCAGGCTTATATTGTTTATGATTTGGAGTGGGGGTTGTGGTTCACTTGTTCATAAATGGCTTCTAGAATAAGAAGGTCCCCCGAAGGGATCATAGTAGAATGGATTTTTGCTGGTACAATCCGATCATTCTTGCCTTAGACCAAGGAAGAGACGACTTCTTTCGAGAAGCAGGAATTCACTTATTTCCCAAATGGAGTTCGGGTAGGAGAAGAAGTAGCAACAATTGGATCAAATACGGATGTGGAATTTCCACTCCGGATTATATCAGTAAACCAAGGAATTCTTGAGAGTATTCCTCGCAAGCCCTTATCATGACGTTCCATCTTGTTTGCGTTCATGTGAGTAGTAATTGGCCGAGTATCTCGAAAGTCTGAACCAAATTGTAAGTGATGGCTTCACTTCTATTTCTAAGAGTTAATTCACCCTTGTTGCCACATCTATCAAAAGCACGACTGGTCTTTAAGAATTCGATTAAGGCATCATACACCACGCACCTAACCACCTCACCCCCCCCCCCCCCCACCCCACACCCGCCCCCCCACCACACCCCCACCCCACATCCCACCACCCTTACCAACCCCACATCCCTCCCTTACACAAGCTCCTACACCCGAGAACTCTGAAAGGGCCTCTACCTAGGGTGGTCTGGCTCAAAAATTCCTAGATTCCACACTCGTAGTCCGGCTGGAAAGTGAATTTCACTAACTTTAACGGAGATTCTTTTTTTGCTATTCCCATTGGGTTTAGAAATTGATCGATCCGCTAAGTTCGAGTGTCATGCAAGTTGGAGTATGATCGGGAATTTTAGGAAGTGAAAGCTTTTCCCATACTGAAAATGGCATTAGTTAATGCTAGCCCGAGATAGGATATTGCTATGCATTCATCCACCCTGGAACATTCACAAGGAATCAGGGAACTTCGCCGGGGTCTCCAAGTTTTTGGGTAAAACTTGTTCAAGATGGACCGCCGAACACCGAAAATGTCAGATTATCTGTATCACGAAGTCTCCGCATCAGACCGTAGGAATGGGATTATGCTGGGCATGCTCTCACGAGCCCACAGTATAAAGTAAGTTTCTCTTTATTTTCAAGTAAGGTCCTACGAGTCTCGACAGGCAAATTTTGGGCATCAAAACAATGAGCATCCGTAAAGCTAAATCTCGAACTCATCTCTTTGAAAATTAGTTAATACAGTTAGATCACCTTTGTCCTAGATTTGTTTCACATTAGCTTGAGAGATACGGCTACGACGCGCTTACTCTCTCTCTCCCCACGCCTCCCGAATCGGATATGGAAGAGAAAATGAAGCGTATTAGAGCCAGAGTTAGGCACGGGAAGCAACAACAGGAGCAATAGTGGGCTCAAAAACTGGAGTTGGATTGGTTCAGGACCTAACCGGAGGTTGGACGGGTGCGGGGTGTGTATTATATGTCTATCGTATGAGCCAAGAAGGGTGCACTAGGCGACACTTTTGGATCCTCGGGTATTGGCTTCACTACTGAAGAAGTTAGGAATTGGAGCGTCCTTGATATGTGCAAACACCGCTTAGGGTAGGATACCCTTTTAGTCTTCTCTACGGGTTAGTATTGTGGTTAACCAGGGAGTGTGTCTGACCCTGAAGTAGTGCGGTTTTTATGGCAGTTTACAAACTTTGCCAACATATCAGTCAAGATTTGCATTTGATGATTTCAAGTTGTTTGTTTCCGATTGCATGCTTTGACCATGGTTTTGGAGGTTATTTTTGCATGTTTTCATGATAGCATCATTGCCTTGAACGTAGTTGTCAAAATCGTTCTTGGTGGACACTGTGTTGTCTGAGAACTGGGGGCTTTGATTAAGCTAGATGACTGATTAACCTGGGGTTCTATGAAGTTGATTCTGACTGAGTTATTGGAATGGTTAAAATTTCCAACCTTTGTTTTGGTTGATATCTGTGCTCTCCCGGTTTTGGTTAAAGTTTTCCCCCGGATTGAATGTTAGCATTATTTGCTTGAGAGTTCTCGAATGGGTGAAAAACAGGAGGGTTCTAATGTGATTTGCTACCATTTGAGGTCGAAATTGGAGTTTAGTGGTTGTTAATTAGCTGCAGCGGCTTGTGACTCATACTCAGCAATGTTCTCGGTTTGTTGTCCCGATAAAAACGTTGCCATGAGTGCTGGACAGTTTTGGTGAGATCTATGGGGCACCACCGAAAAAGTAACACAACTTCAGCTCAACTGCCTTTGAAAGGTGCAGGAGCTGGAGCTGAAGAGACAGTAGCTTGGTTCTTTCTTGTCTAAGGGCAATGCTCGGACCAATATCTTAAGTTCAGCAAGCAGATGAAACAGCTTGGGTGGAAGAGTTCGTACTTACCCTTGGCAACCAACTGCTTAGCGGTGTTTGACGAACTTTGGACTTGCTCTCGATGATTTTTAAACATTCGCGAGGCATTTTGTCAAAAAGTTTCAACGCTGCGGAGTTCAATGAATCTTGATCATAATCGTTCAAAGCATTATAGAATGTATCAAGTTGATGCAATTCTGAGAATAATGGTTGTGGGACATGCCCTATGTAGATTCATTGTCTTCTCCACGATCCCATATCCTCTTTAAAAAGATTCATCGAAACCTTTGCTGAAATCTTGGTGTGTCTTCATTGCGAGATGCGTCGTTCTGAAGGACGGGAAAACTGGTTGATGATTTTGGATTACAAGATCGTCACAAGTTTGATAGATCGAGGGGGGTTCTTTTTATAGCCATTTTGGGCTGCTCCCTCGATAGAGAATGGAAAAAAGCATAAGCTTAATCGTGCAATTGGAAACATGGGGGACCATCATTGTGGAGGTGATCTTGTTGAAGTATCGGTCAATATGACGCTTGCGGGTATTCTTTGTCATGTCAAAAAAACTGTTGTTCTGGACAAGATTGATTATCCCCATGCTCAGTTCGAAATTGTTTGCCACAATTTCAGAATAAGGATTGCGTCTCGTACCCCTCGGTGGGTGCTTGGAGCACTTGAGCCCATAGTTTGAGTGTTGCCATTGCTCTTACGTGAGGAATCTTCCTGAAAGGGTTATTCTATACGAAGAGGTTCGATAAGAACTGGCGTTTCTTCTGCAAGGACGCTGCCACTGGGATGAGATCGAGTGCAGCATTCTTGCACAATAGGTAAAATAAAAAAGAAGTTACACTAATTTTTTTTTTTTGGATTTTTGGATTTAAAATATATTCACAATCTATTTTAAACGGACAAGAGATAGACAACCCTTAAGCCAAATAATCGATCTTATTCACGGTAGCTCTCACAATGAAAGCGCAAAGCGGTGAGCGGAGAGGAGTAGGAAATAGCGCGAAGCTTATTTTCTCCTTTTCGGGTCTAGTTCCTGAACAACCCTTCTCTTATTCCCAATTTATAGTTTGTCAAATCAGAATTGTGTGAGCCCGTATATGTAAAGTGGACACAGAAGGCAAGTTTTAAATCTTTGGTTCGATTGGGCGGACTCGTAGTTCACCGGAACTTATTATGATAATACCTCAGTGGAGAATATTATATTTTGGTATTTTACCAATTAGTGAATTTTAATTTTTATGGACAATTTTTTTATATTTTTGATTTTTTTTTGGTTTTTTAATTTTTATATGATATGTATTAATAAAAAGAAAAGAAAAATATTTTTGTGTTTTTTTTTTTTTTTTTTTTTTTTTTTTTTTTTTTTTTTTTAATATGATATTAACTAAATAATAGACAAAGTTCAGAGCAAAGGTGGATAAAACATTCGTAGCAAATGCCTCCCGTAACGGCGCCAGAAATTGATTCGTGATATTAGTTATACACTTAAAATAAAACTCAAATGCAAATCTCAAACATCAAATGCCATTGACCAGAGGCAAAAAGGTCAAAATTACACAAAGAGATTAAATATATACGAATCAAGAATAAAAAGAATCCGGAAGAGGTATTCCCGGGTCGTATGTCCCAACGTTGGCTTGCAATTGAATGTTATCTCTGGTTTGATGAGAAATTAATGATGGATAATATTGATGGTAACAATGATATAATTAAACTTAAAATTAATTAAATAAAAACTTTATTAATCTACAGGGAAACAAAATTAGTTAATTTGGATAGAACTTAAACTACGGGGAGCATAATATTTTTGGGAATTAAAATTATAATCTAATTAAATACGGGGACAGTATCAGGTTATCGGGAAACCTAAATTCTAAAAAATTAAGAAAATAAAAGTGCTAAATTAAATTAAAAATCAAAATTAAATTCTAATTAACTTAATTGAAATAAAGAAAACTAGAACATAACGGAGGTCGTTTGTAATGCTAAACGAAAAGAAACGGTTAAATCGTACCCGGTTAAACGGGTCTAAACTGAAATTTAAGAAAATTACGCCTATAATAAATGTATATTTTTCCTCAGAACTAATGACAAAAGAAAATTTTACAAAAAGAAAATATTTTTTTATTATTTTATGATTTTTTATGATTTATAAAGATTAAAAACAAATAAAACTAGAAAATAGAAAAAGACAAAAATTAAAAGTTATTAAAATTTCTGAAAAAATAAAAATTAATTAAAGAAAAAGTAATAATTCTAAAATATAAAAAATGCCAAATTTTATGTTTAAATAACATGTATTAAACTAAATTAAATCTTAAACCTAATTTAATTATTTGAATTAAAATTATCTTAATGTTGTTAACCTAAGGGGGGGACTAACAGTGAAAGGACTCTAGGACAAACGATGATAAAGTAACAGGCTTAAACTTAACCATAGGGGACTAACAAGTGTAACTACAAAAGAGAAATTACAAATTGAGTTCCTGAGTGGACCCCGATTGCATATCATGTCAAAGTGCTTATTATCAAAAAGACAAAGAAGCAAGCTTTGATAAGGGGCTTAAGGGGAACAACTTTTGTAAAAGCACTTATGCTTTTAGTTGGCTTAATAAGCTAGAAAAGTGGGCTTTTGGACTGACAGAAACTTAATAAGCTTATGAGCTTATTTTGCTTGGCTTTTTGGGATTTAAGCCAACAAATAAGCTAGAAACTAAGGGGGACAGATAAATAGGAGAGGGGAGTCCTAAAATAAGCTAGGTAATCATAGATAAGCCCTATATAAGCTGGAAAGAAAATAAGATATTTAACAGTTTAAAAAGAAACAGAAAAAAGTGAACTTTAAGCTAGATTTAAGCTAATACTAGAAAGGTGAATAAGCTATAAGTTTTTGTCGGACATAAAGGGGTTTTTTACTATAAGCTACAATAAAAGCTAAAGAAACTAGGGAGTTTTAATACAAATAAGCTAGAAAAGATGGGCTGAATGAAAATGGTGCTCTGCACCAGGGGGAGCATGCAAACAGAGGCCTTAAGGGGCGTTTTTCGGGCTTATGTAATTAAGCTATTATGAGCTTTTTAGACCAAAATACAAAAGTAAAAACAGGATAACAGGGGTGTCTCCAATGGTGCTTATTTTCAAAACTTTTGGGGCTTAAAGGCCTTAATTTAATATGCTGCATAATTTGGGTCTAATAGTGAGGGGTTTCAAGAATTATGCAAAGCTAAATTTTGACTAATATTGTCAAAGTAAAAGGGACTGGTACAAGGGCTTGGTTAAAGTGGCTAGAAACACAACAACAAGCACAAAGAAGGTGTGCTTAAGCTGCATAAGCAGCTTAAGTGGTTTGGTTTGAATTGGCTTATTCAAATTTTGACAGAAACCAAAAGACACTTAAAAATTCATTCTTACACTAAAAGCTGTGATTAAAAAGGCTTAATAAAGCCTACACACTCAGCCAAAAGTGGCTGAGTGCACTTGACCCATAACAAACCCATGGTGACCCATTTTCAGGTTAAACCAAACACTCCCTTAATTTATAAAAAAGGTTTTTTTAACTGTTTTTTATGGGTAATTAAGCTGAGAAAGGGATCACAAATGAATTTTAATAACTTTTAACATATGTTTAAACAACTTAAACAGAATTAAACAGCCTAAATCATAGTTCAAATTTCGACAATGGTGATTTTCACAAACTTTTTAACTTTTATTAAAAATGAAAATTGTTACAACATATGGCTTTTACATGAACTGAATTATACTTAAATGATTAAAAAGAAAGACTTTGAATTAAAATTAAGCTAAAAACATAAAAATAAAATGGTGTGTTGAGTTCGGCTTGGGCTTCTCTCTTTTATAGCTGCTGAAAGGACTTGGGATGAGCTTGTTGTGAGAGTACAACACTCCCCAAGCAATCCTAGCCTTCTCTTTGTCTTGACTTCATCTCAGCCATTGAAGGGGTTCGTTGGGTTGAGTGTTTTGCCAGGGGAGAGGGTTATAGGGTCAATGTTGTGGAAGTGGTGTGGTGAGCTGTGAGGGGTACTTGGAGGTGGTTGGGACAGAAAAACCGTGGGAGAAATGGGCTGGTATGGTTTTTGGCTGGGTACGATGTGTGGTTCACAGGGTTTAATAGAAAGCTTTGGAGATGGTGGCATCCACTAGCCCTAAAACTTTTTCTCTGTTTATTTCTTGAGCCCTTTTTTAGTTATTATAGACTTTGATATTAACCACACTGGCCTTGTCGTTTTTATAACTAAAAGAATAAAGAGGATTTGGCAAATTGCAAGAATGGTCCCTCTGGTTTATTAACAAAAGAATAAAAGAGGGTTTTGGTTAATTGCAATTTCAACCCTTGTGTTTTATTTAAACCATTTTTCTTTACAAAAACATCTTTCAAACATGGCACTTTTGGCCCCTAAAGTTTTATTTTTTCATTTTTAATTATAAAACAAAGTTTTAAAATTTACATTTTTGGTCCTTGTGTTTTATAAAAAAGTAGTTTTGGGCTTTTGTTGGGCTTGGGCTTGTATTGGGCCCACTGGGTTTGGGTTTGGGCCCAATAAGGTACAGGTTTGGTTATTGGGCTTTTTCAAGCCCAATAAGGTTATGGAGTGGGTTTTGTGTGTACAATGGCTGAGATTGGCTGTAACTGGGCTAGGATTGGGCCTTCAAAGTCTTCACAGTCTTTGTCAATTGCACACAAATGGGCTGTTGTAATTGATTGAGGGCCCATTTGGTCTTCACAGTCTTCATAGATATACTATTGGGCTTTCCCGGCCCATCAGATGGGTAAAGATTGCATTCAATAGTATTCTTCAGTTCCGGCTCCGGTTTGACTGCTGATTCATTAATATTGACTCTGACTTTGGCATTTTTGGACTTTGGCCTTGATTTTGCACAGTCTTTTCCATTCCATGCTCAGTTTTGTCATTTTGGCTTGGTTTTCTGTCTTTTTGATGATATCCACTTCCTGCACAATACAAATGCAAAACAAACATATATTTGGCAGTTTTTGTCTGTTTTTGGTCATTTAAGCTCGTTTTTAGAGGTAAAAGATATGTGTAATTAAGCACTTATCAATGGTCACACCGATCATATAACTATCCCACGCCCTTGCCATGCACTCATTATTAGTGTAGGATACCCCTAGTACAACCCTCTGAGCCTATCCTTTTTCACGGTTCTCATAATTTTCTGGTTAAGCTTAACTATTAATAAAGATCATTGTTAACCCTTAAACCAATTATTACACCCGAATCGCCTTAGCCTACCTTGTATGTACTCACCTTTAGTAGATTATTGTGTTTAACCCAAGTTAATTATTGAGTACACGGTTGCTAAGTCCTTATCCTTGTAAATACTGTTTTGGGACGATTGGGATTCATGGTAGTATTTATTTTGTAGAAGAATGGGGAAGAAAAGTTAAGTCAATACCCCCATATGTTTGTCAAATGATCTCCATGTAAAAGCTCAAGTGTAGGGGTACGTATTATAAACCCCGTATGATGTATTATGTTATTAAAAAATAGAAAAGAAAAAGAAAGAGATTGATGTAGAGTTATGTAGAGTTTGTATATCTTCGTCCGAGTCTTGGCTTAGCAACCATACCAAAGTGTATTTGTATAAATAATTAGCTAACCCTTCCACTCCAAATTCACCCAAAGCCACCTAAATGTTTCCCATCCGTTTCCATTTCCATTATATGTTATCTTACACCTACACCCCACAACCTTTTGAAAGACCTCTTAGATAGTAATGAATAATACTTGCACCTAGCGGTGGAGGTTTGATCCTTTACCAAGCCTATGGTAATTTATATGTTATGACAGGTAATGAGTGTTGATTTTCCGTTTCCCCCATATGTTATAATTTATTATACAACCGAGTGAAAAATAGAATTCCAAACACTTATGTGAGGTGCTAGTATATACTTTCCGTGCTGTTAATCACAAGGTCTAGAAGGTTGTGTTCTAAAATACTTTTTAAAGAGTAGGTAAAATGACCCCTCATATTGTTATTGTCTAGATAGAAAAGCCCATTTGCTTGAGGACAAGCAAATCCCAAGTGTAGGGGTATTTGATGAGGTGTCATTTTATACACTTTTTCGGGGTCGTTTAACCTCCTAAATCATGCATTTATGCCCAAAATAGGTACTTAATCGTTCCTTTTCAGGTATTTAGCATTTGGAATGCATTTGGAGGAAATACACGTGACTTGGGCTCATTTGGAGAAGAAACGGACAAGACTACAAACCTACACCAACATTGCTCAAGAATATTTCCTTAGAAGCTGGAGACGGATCACAGATTACACGTGACGCCGTCACAAATCCTACCACGACGGCGTCACAAGATATCGCGACGGCGTCAGCCCGCATGATCCAGCCCATTATCTAGAATATTCTTGTCATGACGGCGTCACGATTAAAACATGACGCCGTCGCATCGATGTTCCTATATATACAAATTCGATTTTAGGGTTTTAAGTGTGTAACTTTAAAATAAAAAGAGGGTACGAACCCTAGTTCATTTAGCAGCCGTCAGGGATGATTTTAGGGCCTAAAAACCCTATTGTACTTCCTTCGATTCATGTTCTAATCAAGTAAGACTTATTTAATCATTCAATATGTTTTGTTGTGTGATTCTTATCTGTTCTTGCTTTATCTATAACATGCTTGGCCAAACCTCCTATTGTGTTTATTTATGATTGTGTGAAACCTAGAATGTAGATCTTAGTGGTGTTGCTTCTTGTGATGAATATGCATGTTAGGCCTTAGAAAACTAGCTTTTATTTGTATCGCTATTAATATGTCTAGGAAAACATGATTGTGTAGAAAGGATACCATCGGGTAACAGTCTTCATACTACCTTGCCCCTTATATGGTTGATTCACTCTTAATATATTTCACATACATTTAATATACTCTTAGAGGCCTTGTAATAGTCTTCATACTACCTTACTTGTGTGTTGCCTTAACGGAATATTAAATAGACGGCGGGTTCGTATAATTCGTTCATGACTTAGGAAATAATTACATAGATCATCATAAGTGTGACAAAGCAACAACACTAGGAGAAGCAATCTAGGGAGTAATACATGATTAAATAAACACAGTCTTTTATTATATTGTTATCACCATTAGCGTAGTTGTTATTTAATTTATTAGCTAAAACCAAACCAACTCTCAAATATATGATTTACTTGCTTTCCATAAAATATAAAAATACAAAAATAATCTTCTCTCAACCCTTAGAATTCTGTTAGACCTTGATCAAGCCTTCCCAACCTATTCCCCGAGTGAACGATAACAACCCCCCGAGTCTTACCTATACTACTACTACAACGATTAGATGCTCTGCCTAGGGAGTTGTAAAACTTCATGTAGAAGTCCTACGACGACCGTATCATAAATCTAATGTATCATTTTTAAACGACTCATATAGAGGTCGTTCTCATATCTTGTGCTATTGATCTATGAAGTAACGCCTCAGACCCTTATTCCGCTGCGACCCAATTTAGGAGTGTTATAGATTGGTATCTAGAGCCAAGGTTATAGAGAACCAGGTCAAATGTTTTTACTTGGACTATAACCGTTTTTAAATATTGCATCATACAAAAGTTTTTTACACGGGACATACATACACTAGTTGTTTGCATTAGTGGGTTATACTAGGTGCTTACATGATTAATATACGTGTTTATATTATATTACGTATATTACTACTGGTCTTATATAATATACTTATATAAGATTATTTTATTGTTACAGTAGTTATATCTTCGTCATCCACAGTTACCTACACATCTGTTTATACTGATTCCGATCCATGGAGATTCCAGTGGGTATCAGATGATAAGCTAGAGGCACCACAGTCCCCAAGACAGGCACCACCATCTCCAGACTACGTGCCTGGTCCAGAGCACCCATCTTTACCGGACTATGTGCCTGGCCTTGAGGAGCCAGAGCAGGCACCGCTTTCTCTGGTCTATGTACTTGAGCCTGAGTACCCAGAGTACTTGGTACCACCTGATGCTGAGGCACCTATTGAGGATCAGCCTCTACCAGATGATGCTTCACCTACAGCCCTATTACCGGGCTATGTTGCTGACTTTGATCCTGAGGAGGATCCAGAGGTGGATCCTACTAAGTATCCTGCCAATGGAGGAGATGATGATGATGATGATGATAAGGATGATGAGGACGAGGGTGGGGAGGAGCATCTAGCTCTGGCCGACTCTACTGCATTACATACTGTTGACCCTGTCTCCTTAGTTGAGGATATAGAGGCATTTGAGACAGACAAGTCTGCACCCACACCACCATCACCTAGATCTCGCAGTATATCCATTCAACTCCATACACCAATGTCAGCTACTACTAAGGCACTCATCGCTGAGTATGCTTCTGCACCTACACCCAGGATGACCGAGCTCTTCAGAGAGCCCGAGTCAACACATTATTTAGAGACTGTCGATATCTTCTTCACACAGCTACGCTTGTAGAGAGCGAGGCTAGGTGCACTCGGCAGGCATGGTCACAGGCCATGGACTGCAACAGGGCAATACATGCTGAGCTCCAAGCATATCAAGCTCAGGTTCAGACACATAAGACTCATATTTAGACACGGGATACTCGTATTGGATCACTGGAGACTCTAGTTGCGACATTGGTGGCTCAGACTTCGTCACTTCAGACACAGTTGACTGCAGCTCTTGGATGTTTTCAGACACTAGAGGCTAGGAAGCCAACACACACTGACGATCCAGAGGATGCTGGTAGTAGTAGTTAGTGTTGTACCATTTTGTAGCTATCCTGTATAGCATGCTAAGTTTTATGGGTAACTCCCAGCTAGTAGGCTGTATGGATCTTTTGTCATTGTTTAGCTATCTTGTATGGCATGTTAAGTATTATAGGTAACTCCCAGCTAGCATGGCCTCCGGACCGTATTTTCATTTTGTATCTCATTTGTACTGGTCATTGTAACCAAACTATCATGTATGATTATCGATATTGTTATGGATGGATGTTGATTTATTTATATCATTGTTGATTTCACTTTGTTTGTATATTTCACTGTGTGATGTGATCTCATTTTATTTATTGTGCATATGTCATGTCGTGTTTTTGATTATATGAAATCTAACGTGTATTATATTTTATTGTGATTTTAAAGAAAATGCCTCCAAAGAGAACCACCACAACAACAACCCCCGCACCTATGACTGGTGCTCAAATTAAGGCACTAATTACCCAAGGAGTTGCTGATGCATTAGCAAAAATTAAAGCAAACAGAACCAGCAGAAATGGTGATGACAGCCATGGTTCAGGAACTGGTAGCAGAAGGACAGAGCGAGCTGCTCGTGAGTGTACTTACAGTGACTTCTTGAAATGCCAACCCCTTAATTTCAAGGGTACTGAAGGAGTTGTTAGTTTAACTCAGTGGTTTGAAAAGATGGAGTTAGTATTCCATATTAGCAACTGCACCGTCACGTGCCAGATCAAGTTTGCTACTTGCACTCTTCTTGGCAGTGCTCTAACGTAGTGGAATTCCCACGTCAAAACTGTTCGTTATGATGCTTCATACGGAATGCGATGGAAAACATTAAAAACTATGATGACAACCAAATACTGCCCAAGAGGCGAGATCAAGAAGCTAGAGATTGAACTCTAGAATTTAAAAGTCAAAGGTACTGATGTGTTGAGCTATAACCAACATTTCTAAGAGTTGGCACTGATGTGTTCAAGAATGTTTCCTAAGGAATCGGATGAGGTCGAGAAGTATGTCGGTGGTCTTCCCGACATGATTCAGGGAAGTGTGATGGCTTCCAAGCCAAAGACAATGCAGGATGCAATTGAGTTTGCCACTGAACTGATGGACCTTTTAATCCGTAGTTTAGCTGACTATAAGGCTGAAAACAAAAGGAAACTTGATGACACTTCAAGGAACAACCAGAACCAACACCAGCCTTTCAAAAGGCATAATGTGGCAAGGGCCTATACTGGTGGGCCTGGTGAAAAGAAAGTGTACGGGGGATCTAAACCTCTGTGCCCTAAATGCAACTATCATCACGAAGGGCAGTGTGCACCAAGGTACAACAAATGCAAGAAAGTTGGCCATCTGCCTCGTGATTGTAGGGGTGCTGCTGCTAACACTAACACTCAGCGGGGTGTCACTTGCTATGAATGTGGGGTTCAGGGGCATTACAAGAAAGACTGCCCAAAGTTGAAAAACAAGAACCAGGGAAATCAAGCTAGGAATGGCAATTCTGTGGCAAGGGCTTATGCTGTGGGCACGGCAGGGACAAACCCGAACTCCAATGTCGTTACGGGTACGTTCCTCCTAAACAACCGTTATGCTTTGATTTTATTTGATATTGGTGCCGATAGGAGTTTCGTGTCTATTGCATTTAGTTCTTTGATTGATATCATTCCAACTACACTAGACCATGGTTATGACGTCAAGTTAGCTGACGGTAAAATAATTAAAGTTAATACACTTATACGGGGTTGCACACTAAATTTTCTGAATCATCCATTCAACATCGATTTAATGCCCGTAGAGCTTGGTAGCTTTGATGTCATAATTGGTATGGACTGGTTAACAAAATATCATGATGTAATCGTCTGTGATGAGAAACTCGTTCGTGTTCCCTTTGGAAATGAAATTTTAATTTTTCATGGTGACGGAAGCAACAATGGACACGAGTCTCGGTTGAACATCATCTCGTGCACCAAAACTCAAAAGTATTTGCTAAAAGGATGTCAGGTCTTTTTGGCACATATTACCGTAAAGAAGGCCGAAGACAAGTCGGAGGAGAAGCGACTTGAAGACGTACCAATTGTTCAAGATTTTCTCGAAGTATTTCCTGAGGACTTGCCGGGCATTCCACCAACCCGACAAGTGAAATTTCAAATTGATTTGATACCTGGTGCTGCACCTATAGCACAGGCGCCTTATCGATTGGCTCCGTCCGAGATGAAAGAATTGTTGGAGCAACTGCATGAACTTTCCAACAAAGGCTTTATAAGTTCCAGTTCCTTACCTTGGGGAGCTCCGATCTTGTTTGTCAAGAAGAAGGATGGATCATTCCGGATGTGCATCGATTACCTGGAATTAAATAAGCTAACGGTAAAGAACCGTTATCCACTTCCAAGAATTGACGATTTATTCGATCAACTTCAAGGGTCGAGTATCTACTCGAAGATAGACCTGAGGTCAGGTTATCATCAATTTCAAGTTCGTGAAGAAGACATCCCGAAGACCGCATTCAGAACTCGTTACGGCCATTAGGAATTTCAAGTTATGCCTTTTGGTTTGACGAACGCACCGACTATGTTTATGGACCTCATGAATCGGGTGTGGAAATCATATCTGGACAAATTTGTGATTGTCTTTATTGATGATATTCTGATCTACTCAAAGAGCAAGCAAGAGCATGAAGAGCATCTCAAATTAATCTTAGAGTTTCTTAAAAGGAGGAGTTGTATGCCAAATTTTCTAAGTGTGAATTTTGGATTCCCAAAGTACAGTTCCTCGGCCACGTGATTGATAGTCAGGGTATTCACATGGATCTCGCCAAAATCGAGTCTATTAAAGATTAGGCATCTCCTAAGACACCAATGAAGATTCATCAATTTTTAGGTCTCGCTGGTTATTATCGAAGGTTCATTGAAGGATTTTCAAAGATCGTCAAGTCAATGACCAAGCTTACTCAGAAGAAGGTCAAGTTTGATTGGGGTGACAAGGAAGAAAAGTATTTTCAATTATTGAAGGAGAAATTATGTAGCACACCTATATTGGCTTTACCTGAAGGAGCTGAGAACTTTATTATTTATGGCGATGCTTAGCATAAAGGATTAGGCGTTGTCTTAATGCAAAATGAGAAGGTGATTGCTTATGCATCACATCAACTAAAGATCCATGAGAAGAATTATATGACTTATGATCTAGAGTTAGGAGCAGTAGTGTTCGCTCTAATTATTTAGAGGCACTATCTGTACGGAACCAAGTGTACCGTGTTCACTGATCACAAAAGTTTACAACACATTCTTGATCAAAATGAGTTGAACATGAGACAACATCGTTGGTTGGAATTGCTTAGTGATTACGATTGCGAAATTCATTATCACCTGGGAAAGTAAATGTTGTGGCTAACGCTTTAAGCAGAAAAGAACGAGACATGCCATTACAGGTTTAAGCCTTAGTTATGACTATTGGTTTGGATCTTCCCAATCAAATTTTAGAAGCTCAGACTGAGGCAAGAAAACCAGAGAACCTAGAAGCCGAAGATGTGGGAGGTATGCTGTTATAAACTCCACAGGAATCAAAAAACCCCATGAAAGAAAAGTTAGAACCGCGTACTGACGAAACGCTGTGTTTAAATAACAGAAGTTGGTTGCCATGCTATGATGATCTAAGGACTATGATTATGTATGAGTCCCACAAGTCAAAATATTCTGTTCATCCGGATTCCGACAAGATATACCAATACATGAAGAAATTATATTGGCGGCTTAACATGAAAGCTAATATTGCCACTTATGTTAGCAAGTGTTTGACATGTTTAAAGGTCAAAGCTGAACACCAAAAACCATCTGGTTTGTTGTACAACCTGAGATTCCTTAGTGGAAGTGGGACAAAATCACCATGGATTTCATCACCAAGCTCCCAAGGACATAAAGTGGTTATGACATCATTTGGGTAATTGTAGACCGTCTTACTAAGTCTGCACACTTTTTACCGATGAGGGAAAATGACTCTATGGACAAATTGACGAGACTATACTTGAAAGAAGTAGTCACGAGACATGGAATACCAGTCTCAATCATTTATGACCATGTCGGTAGATTTACGTCAAATTTCCGGAGGTCATTTCAGAAGACTTTGGGTACTCGTTTGGATATGAGTACCACTTACCATCCGCAAACTGATGGGCAAAGCGAAAGAACCATTCAGACACTAGAAGATATGTTACACGCTTACATGATAGACTTTGGAAATGGTTGGGATAGGCACTTATCGTTGATTGAGTTCTCATACAAAAATAGTTATCATACGAGCATTAAAGCTGCACCATTTGAGGCGCTTTATGGTCGTAAGTGTCGTTCACCTGTTTGCTGGGCCGAGGTCGGAGATGTTCAGCTCACCGGTCAGGAAATCATTCACGAGACTACAGAGAAAATCATTCAAATCAAACAAAGAATTCAAGCCGCTCGTGATCGTTAGAAGAGTTACTCCGATAAGAGATGTAAGCCTTTAGAATTTCAAGCTGGTAACCGAGTCATGTTGAAGGTATCACCTTGGAAAAGGGTTATTTGTTTAGGAAAATGGGGGAAGTTGAACCCGAGGTATATTGGACCTTTCAAGGTGTTAGCAAAAGTAGGAACCGTTGCTTATAGACTCGAACTTCCACAACAGTTAAGCAAGGTTCATAGCACGTTTCACATATCCAACTTAAAGAAGTGTTTATCTAACGAGCCATTGACGATCCCGTTGGATGAAATACATATCGATGATAAGCTCCATTTTGTTGAAGAACCAGAAGAGATCATGGATCATGAAGTCAAACGGCTAAAGCAAAGTCATATTCCAATTATCAAGGTTCGATGGAACTCTAGGAGAGGTCCCGAGTTCACATGGGAACGTGAAGATCAATTTCGAAAGAAGTATTCGCATCTCTTCACAAAAACCGCACCCTCGACAAGTGTCGAGTCTTGAGCCTTGAGGACAAGGATCCTTTAACGTAGAAAGACTGTAACAATCCATTATTCAGGTCATTTTATGACTCCATATATTCAATTATTTACTTTTAGATTTTTACGCGTTTACTTTTAATTTTCAACGTTTAGTTAAATCGCGTAAACTAAAAATCAACAGTTAAGGTAAACCGTCATCAAACAAATAAAAGTTTATGTCAAACAAGTGTTATATAAATAATTCGAGGATAATTTATAAGTTTCATCGCATTTATATTCATATTATTAACGAAAACCGTACGTATACGCTTAAATGCATGCAAGCCAACCTCAAGTATTTACCACCTTTACATTATACCCCAAATAATAATATACTTCTTCGCTAAATAAGTAAATTTAACTCTTTACATTTAAATAAGTAAAAGATCTATCTACTAGCCAAAAGAAGTAGTTAATCTACAAAATTGCTAAAGGTTATCTTAACAATATAACAAATACTACACAAACCCATAAAATAGCAAGGATTAGAATTTTTATCCTATCTCTTTCTCTTTTTCCCAAGCATAACCGGCCCCAAGACCATGGTCATATGATGCCATGCAAACTTTTCTATTACTAGCTCAAAGTATCTTTTAAACTTTCCTCAAATGAGACTTAAAGTCAGACTAGCTATCTTGCACTTTCATTTCTCATCACAAACAAAAATCTTTCTTCTTGTTTTTCTCCTTTGGTGGTTCGGCAGCAAGACAACACAAAAAGAGGGAAAAAGTTCAAGTCTTGGTTTATATGTTACAAGTATATTCAAGAAGGCTTCAAGTGGGTTTTACTTAGATCAAACATAAGGGTTTAAATAAGGTTAGATTGTGTTCATCACCATTTTCTTACACTCAAAGTTATCATCAAACCCTACACTTTCAATTACTTCATTTTCATAGTATATAATGTTTATATTGTTAATCACCATCTAGGTTTATTTTATAAGTTTATAAAATAAAGTGATCTTACATAATTCGAATTTATATTTTACACATGATGAAATGTTGCTAAAAATGTGTCAGAATGCAAGAATATGATTTATATAAGTATTGGTAAAATTATGGAATTAATTTATGGATTTATTTGTTAAAAGTTTATTTATAAAAGTTTATAAATAAAAGATCATGAGGACATTTCATTGGACATAAAATCATAGACAATAATTATAGGACTAATAATATGTTGAAGATGTGTTATTAAATAAATTAGAGACTTGTAATAATTTATTTATGTCAAAAGTTTATAAAATAAACTTTATACACTTTATTTATGGACTATTTTAATATTCTGTAACAGCTCAAATTTTTTATAATTTTGGGAGTATTTTTCTATGAAAGTACATATTATAAGGAATCCAAGCATATAAGGAACTTGAAAAACAAAGCCATAACGAAGGAGTTATGAATTTAACAAGATTACAATAAAAAATGTTTTTATAAAAGTATTTTTTATAAAAACTGTTAATATTCGAACCTGATAAAAATATGGATGTTTTTCTGTGAAAGTACATTTAATGAGGATTTCGAATCTATAAAGAACTTAAAGATTTGAGCTATAATGAAGGAGATATGAATTTTTCAAGTTTACGATAAATAAATATATAAAAGTGTTTCTATAAAAGTTATTTTATAAAAACCCTTTTAGCAGAAACTTATAAATTTTAATATCATGATAAAGTTTTAGATTATGTAATTATGAAATCATGGGTATAAAGTACACTAAAAATGGATTTAAAATGAAAGGGTTATGCTTTTTGCAAGTTTTATATAATTAAATACATAAAAGTAGTTTTATATATTTTCACAGATCTATATTGTTAACTCGGCATCAGTGTTAAAATATTATGAACAGTGAAATAAAACTTTGCTGAATATTTTGATAGATTTTCTTAATACGAAACCGTGGGCATAAAGAACGTATAAAACGGAGTTAAAACGATAAAGATATGAGATTTATAAAATCCTATGCACTATTTTTATACTTGTGCACTATTTTTACTTTTGTGCACTATTTTTATAAAAGCAATTGAACTATTTATATAATATCATAAAGGTGTTAAAACAATTATTACTAATAAATAATCAATTGTTGGACAAGTATAACACTTTTACAAATACAAATTACATGAACAATTATTTTACAAGTACAAATTCATATGGTTTAATTTTATAAATTAAACAAACATATTTAGGTGGTGATGTAACTCTATAAAAATATATTGATGTATTTAGATACATGACACTCATAAGACCTATACTTAATTATGTTGCATTCGGATTTGCCGAGACGATTTACATTATTTGATTTAGATAATCAAATCATTCACTGAGGTGAGTTCATAGCCCTATTTTTTTACGATTACAATGATTTACAACTATTGGGATGAGAAACATGCATTGTTTTACACTTGGACGCAAGTACACTTGTAAACAAATTACGAGTTTGCCTAAGTAGCGATAACCCACTATGCCTATGAATCATGAACTGTCAATTACTTGGTGTAAGCGTGAGTGTTATAAATAGATCTATTTGGGATTGACATCCCCGTTCGGGTGAGTAGTGCTCACTAGGTTCGACGAATTGAACCAACGGACGTATACCATGTCGAATTTGAGATGTTGTGGGTTGAACATCTACACGGGCACATTGTTGACATTAATTTGCAATTCATACATGTCGTAGCTTCAGTGTCATGAGCTTAGGAAAATCGTAATTACATTTTTGTGATATTGTATGTGTTACAATAGTCATGCACTTTGAAATCTTGCGGTCCTACTTTATACATTACTTAAACTTGTGAATTTACCAACTTTATGTTGACGTTTTAAAGCATGTTTTTCTCAGGTCAATAAGGCAAGAAACAAGGATACATTGGTGGCCATTTGGAGTCACATTATCATAAATTAACTGCATTACATTTTGGAGTATTTGTCATGTATTTAAAATCTTTACATTTGCAAGGATGAACAATTTAAGCTTCGGGATTTTGTAACAAACAAGTTTATTAAATCCAATGTATCAATTTTAAACGACTCATATAGAGGTCATTCTCATATCTTGTGCTTTTGATCTATGAAGTAACGCCCCGAACCCTTATTCCGATGCGACCCAATTTGGGGGTGTTACACACGCAACAAATTTCACTTGGCAACTCTCAACACAGTTACCGATATGGAACACTGACTCTATTTTCTCAAACCAACGAGTCAGTCTGACAGCTCCTTCTGTTCCCTTGAAGTTGTGGGGCTTATAAATCAAAAATTCCTTATAAGAGCAACTGTGAACCGTGTGCTCAGTGCCTCCAACACTTCCACTGGTCTCATTATGGGTTCCATTCCCACTAGCTCGGTTAGCCTCAAAAGCTGTCATGGAATCAGCTACGCTCTGAGCGATCAATTGTTCAATGGCAGCAGAGCTCATTCCTTGTCTAGTTGTCGGCATAATTCTTTAAAATCACAAAGATAACAATACACAATAAGATTCCATAAAGTCATGACACGCAGAGATATAATATAATCATCTATGGCAGTATAAATCAACATCACAATATAGCATAATCATAACCATCATAGATAGATTTTAATACTTGGTACATTGTTTTACAAGGAAAATAATGAATACAAGCGTCATATTAAAATAAACTACTAATTCTTGGTAGGCTACAATAATGAAGCTACAAAATGATAATGATCTAGTGGTCTACATGCCAAAGTGATCCTCCAATCTCCTAATGTGTGCCTTGAGCTCTAGCATATTATCCTAGCACTGCTGTAGGTGGGTCTCAGAAGCCTCATGACAAATCTAATGCTCAACAATCTCCTCTCTAGCTCTCCCTAAAGCATCTTGTAGATCCTCAGTCCTCTGCTCTGCGATCTCAGCTCTATTACGCATGGTCTCAACCTCCTGCTCTAAAGTCTCAATCCTCTCAAGTGAAACCTATCGCAAGTGGTCACGAATCTCCTCAATCAAACTCTCATGTCGGATAAGTCTAGGTGCTAATAAAGGCATAGTGTGGTGAACTGACTCACTAGTCATTGGCAAAACATGGGCTATAGAGCTCTCCCCTATCTCATAGGTGCTAGGTGCACCCTCCTGATCTCTCTAGATGCGAAAAGTCAGGATAAGGAATGTCCATCTACGAGCATGTGACTTCTTATAAAGTCGAGTAAGAGCAGTGGTCTCAGTAGGGGTCTCCTTAGTGGTCTCCTCACATGTCTCCGTAGAGCTCTCATCAGTAGCCTCTGTTTGTTGTGAAGTCATCTGAATCCTCTTATGAGGTGGTAGTACATCTGATGGTAGTGATGATGGCAATGTAGTGGTGGTGGTGAAGGTGACATGGATCTCTTACGAGATGATGATGGTAAAGGTGATGATGATGGTAATGCTGCTGATGGTGATGACAAACTGGCCCTCTTGCGAGGTGGTGCATCTATCTCATCGGATATAGCCGCCTCAATAGCCGATGGTAAAGCAACTGGTGTACGTACCCTCTTCCTAGGAGTATGCATCATAAGTGGCCCATCAGGACGTAACCTGTAAGGGCGTCTTAATGGGATCTCTTGTCCAGGTCGAAAGACAATAGCAGAGATGGTAGGTAGGGGTCGGGTAGGTGGTGGCTGAACAAATGGTGTCAAAGCGGTATGAGCCTGGAGTGGCTCATCAGTCTCAGTCAGCTCCTCATCTGCCGAGTCATCCTCTGTAGGCTCGGAGTCCGATTCAGAATTCGATGAGTAACCAGACAAAACTAACACGTGATCCAGTGATAGTGGTGCAGATACATCAGATAGAGTGGCATCCTCATCCTCAGAATTAGATAGGATGATGTACGTGATGAATAGTCTGGCATGTGACGTAACAAAAGTGTGAGAGGTAGGCATAGTGTTGTGACAATCTCAATATTTATATAAACAACAATTATATAAAAGCAATGTAATCATATACATACATAAAAATGAACGTATAGTAGGTATGCACGCGGAATGTCATGATAAAAATGTTATGATGCAACGGTTATAGTCTAGGCCTAACAATCTAACCTAGTTCTCTATAACCTTGGCTCTAGATACCAATCTCTCACACCCCCAAAATATCGCAGCGGAAAGGTAACCGGGGGAGTCGACGTTCATAACACATAAGCACAAGATATAAATAACGACCTCTAAATGAGTCGTTTGAAAAGTTGTTCATTCGATAAATAACGTGAAATAAGTTTTAACCAAATACAAACCATAGTTTCAACATAGAGGATAAATAGTTTCAAAAGAGTAATAAAATGAACAAAGTTTATGCAGGAAATCTCCATGTGACGCAACCACAATGGGTGACTCTAACAATGAGACTCCATGATGCTAGCCAAGTAATTCAAGGACCTGAGAAATACATGCTTAAAAGGTCAACAATAATGTTGGTGAGTTCATAGGTTTATAAGCAAAAGTATGAGTATGAGTATGGACCATAAGATTTCATAAGTATGATCATTGTAACACATACATTATCACATAAGTAAAATCAGTTACGATTGCAATAAGCTCATGATATTAAAGCCTTAACACAGTTTGTATGCATTCAATGCACGTTTGTTGCCCAAGCGAGTATCTATCCCAAATACATGTAATACCAAAATGATATACGTCCATCTGACAGGTAAGTGTGACTTACTCAGACGGGGATGTCAATCCCAATAGATCTATTCACAACATTCGTGTTTATACACAGTAATTAACAGTTCATAATAAGGGGCATGCGGTATGATAAAAGGTACTTAGGCACGCACGATTAGCACGTCCTCAAGTCACTTCTCCTTCGACTTGTCTTTCGTCTTCCTTTTGGTAATCTGTACCAGAAAGACAGGGTGCCCCTTCTCAATATACTTCTGAGTTTTGGTGTACGAGATGATGTTTAACCTCAAGTTACTTCCACCATCGTTTCCATTTCCTTGAATCGTCAACAATTTGTTCACATAGGGAATGCGAACAATCTTCTCGTTATAAATAATTACAGCGTGGTACGTGGACAGCCAATCCATACCAATAATAACATTGAAACTACTGAGCTCTATGGGCATTATGTCAATATTGAACAGGTGATCTAGCAAATTTAACGTGCAACCCCTAATTATGGTATCAGATCCTACGACTCTTCCATCAGCTAACTCAACGGCGTAACTAACGTCTAACGCAGACGGGACAACGTCAATTAAAGAACTAAAGGTAGTTGACATAAAACTCCTATTGGCGCCAGAATCAAATAGAATAAAAGCATAATGGTTATTAAGAAGAAACGTACCCGTGATAACATTTAAGTCTGGGTTGACTTCTCCTCCACCCAGGGCATAGACTCTCTCGCGAGCTTTATTGTTTCCAGTCTGGTGTCGCCGATTCTGATTTTTCAACTTTAGGCACTCACTCATATAGTGCCCTTGTTTCCACACTCATAGCAGGTGATGGTTTTCTGATTCGCCACGGAGCCCTTTGATTGGTGACAGCAACTGAGGCCTCACAGTCTCAGGTTATGTGGCCAACCTTCCTACAATTCCCACACTTCACAGTATACTGTCTAGTATGATGCAGTTTGCACTTGTTTCAATAAGGCAGAGTTCCAACATAAGCCTTTTTCTCAGTAGTTCCAGCAGTGTATGCCCTTACTACATCCTGTCTTTTGAAGGGTGGTTGCTGCACACGGTTGTCCCATGGGTTGTTCTCAAATTTCCTCTTGTTCTCAGCATTCATAGCAACATAAGCTCGCACTTTCTGATCCATTAAATTGCTCGCCATCTTGATGGCATCCTGAAGTTGAGTGGGTTTGGATGAGGTCATATTCCCCTATATATTCTCTGGGAGACCCTAAATATACCTCTGGTACCATCCTCGGACATAACAACAACAATTCCTGAAATCGTCGAGTATATCTGGTAACATCCTTACCTTTCACACACAAGTTCCATAGCTCGCTTTCCAGCTTCTGAATTTCATTCCTCGGGCAGTAAACCTCAATCATTAGTTTCATTAGATCTTTCCAGGACATCCCATAAGCTTCATCAATACCAACTGTCTGAACATAGGAGTTCCACCATGTTAGAGCATCGTCAACCAGGGTGCAAGTAGCAAACTTCACTTGTGACTCAGTAGCATAATTGCTGATTTAAAATACGGATTCCATATTCTCGAACCATCTTGCCAGACCTACAACCCCTTCGGCCCCTCTGAAGTTCCGAGGTTAGAAGTTCAAGAAATCCTTATAGGTACAAACCTTAGCAACGGGTGTCACTCCTCCTACACCCCCATTCACTTCATTTTGATTCCCACTTTCACTCATATTCTCATTTTCATTGTCTGAATTAGCTTCACATGTTGCCAACGCTTCAGCCATGCGTTGCCCAATTAGTTGTTCGATAGCCTCTGAAGTCATTCCAGAACAAGTAATAGGAATTTTCTAAATCACAAAAATATATCACATGGTGAGATTTTATACGAATGCAATCACCATATACGATAGATAGGAATAATGAGATAATGACGAAGAGGGATATTAAAATAAAATTATGATATGCCAAAAATAGATCAAAGATAACACGATACGCATAAAATAAAAGAGAAATAATAATGGATATCAAATCATAACATAGATAAATAGTCGGTTACATCATCTCCCTAAGGAGTACATAATTCCTAATACTACTAACGTAGAGTTCTAGCTGATAACATAAGCCGTAGTACGACATATCTAAGGGCGATAGTTGAAACATCTGCACAAGAATGTCTCAATCCTCATACGACTCTCCCTGTAAGTGAAATGAGCCATCCTACTCTGTCTTAACTCCTCAGTAACAAATCCCAAATGACGTTCAATCCTCAGTAAAATAAAAGAGCAGTTTGACTTAATCAAAAAGATATGTGTCCGTACTAAAGAACAGAGTGACTCTTTAATTGATAAACTGAACTTAAAATCTGCTGAAAATGAGGATTTAAAATCTCAAATTCAAGATAAGGTTTTTGTGATAACGTCATTAAAAAATGATTTACAAAAAGTAAAAGGAAAAGAAATTGTTGATATTACTGCACAAATACCATCTGCCAACACTATTGTTCCAGGAATGTTCAAGGTAGACTTAGAACCTTTGGCTCCTAGGTTATTGCAAAATAGGAAAGCTCACATAGATTACCTTAAGTACACTTAGGAACAAGCTGATATTCTTCAGGAAATACTCGAACAAGCTAAAGTAAAACAACCTTTAGATAAAGAGTTAGACTTTGCCTGTAAGCATGCCCAACGAATTTAGGAGTTACTCGTATATGTTCGAGATACATGTCCTAATGCGATTAAACTTAATAAGAAAAAGGTTGCTGTCACACCCAAAAACAAGGTCAAGAAAGTTAGGTTTGCTGAACCTCTCACATCCTCAAGCAACATTAAACAGGTAGAGTCATCTACAACATCAGATTCTAACACACATGTGTTGTCTCCTACAAGATTGAAGTGTTCTACTAGTAATTGCGGATCAAAGCCTACATGCAATAAAAAGAATGATAGGATCTCACGAACACCAAGTAGGAACATGAAGAATAAAGTAGAAGACCAACCTAGGAAAGTTAATAAAAAGAATAGTGTTGTTGAACCTATTCATGATGTTGATGTTAAGTATTCACTGTTAAAAGCGAATTCTGAACCTATTTGTGCTAATTGTAAGAAATCTATGTTTGGTGGTGTTCATGATATGTGTCTTCTTGATTTTGTGGAAAATGTGAATAGCTGTGCTAAATCTGCTAAGAAACATAAAAAACAAAATATTTGGAAACCTACGGGTCATGTATTCACTGAAGTAGGACTTAAGTGGAAACCAACAGGCAGAACTTTCACTATAGTTGGTAACTCGTGCCCTTTAACTAGGATCACTTCAGCTAACATAGTGCCTCCTAAGAAAACCACTTCCCACTCAGTTGAAACACAAAAACCAGAGCATAAAGTCTAGAACAAGAAACCTAAAAATGTTAAAAATATAGGTTTGAGTAAAAAAGATAAGATTGTAGAATCTAAGAATGCTAACCACTCGGAACCCAATCATATTTGGGGATCCAATGCTACAGATATTCCATCTTCTTCTTCTCTCTTCATGACAGGTTATCCAGATTGTTCTCTGGTATCTGGACTCTGGTTGTTCGAAACATATGACAAGGAACCGCTCTCAGCTCATGAACTTTGTTAGTAGATTTATGGGTACAGTTAGATTTAGGAACGACCATATTGCAAGAATTATGGGGTATGGTGACTATCAGTTGGGAAATGTTACTATTTCAAGAGTATACTACGTCGAGGGGATTGGATATAACTTGTTTTCTATTGGTCAATTTTGTGACGTGGATTTTGAAGTTGCATTTCGGAAAACACTTGCTTTATTTGTAATTTAAAAGGTGTTGATCTACTTTTCGGATCCCGAGACATAAATTTGTACATAGATTCTCTTGAAGACATGCTTAAAACATCTCCGATATGTCTTATATCCAAAGCGTCAAAGACTAAGAGCTGGTTATGGCACCGTCGGTTATGACATCTCAACTTCGGTACTCTTAACAAGCTAGCTAAAGACGGTCTTGCACGAGGCATTTCAAGGCTTAAATTTTAGAAAGATCATCTGTGTTCAGCATGTGCATTAGGAAAAAGCAAGAAATCCTCTCATCAACCCAAAGCTGAAGACACTAACCAAGAGAAACTATATCTTTTGCATATGGATTTGTGTGGCCCGATGAGTGTGGTGAGTATTAACGGGAAAAGGTATATCTTAGTGATTGTCGACAATTACTCAAGATTTACTTGGGTTAGATTTTTAAGGTCAAAAGATGAAGCTCTAGAGGCCATCATCAAATGCATAAAAAATATTCAAGTTCGTTTGAATGCCACCGTCCATAATGTTTGAATAGATAATGGAACCGAATTTGTCAATCAGACACTTCGTGAATTTTATAAAAATGTTGGCATCTCGCATTAAACATCTATTGCTCACACTCCTCAGCAGAACGGCGTTGTCGAAAGGCAAAACCGAACTCTTGTAAAATCTGCTCATACAATGTTAATATTTTCTAAAGCTCCATTATTTTTACGAGTTGAAGCAATCAATACAGCCTGTTACACCAAAAACCGTCCATTAATCCGCCTTCGATACAACAAAACTCCATACGAGCTTATGCAAGATAAGAAACCGGATTTATCATTCTTTCATGTCTTTGGTGCACTCTGTTATCCTACCAATGACAATGACGACCTCGGTAAATTAGATGCAAAAGCTGGTATTTTTGTTGGTTACGCGCCCGCAAAGAAAGCGTTCAAAATCTATAACAAAAGAACCCAAAAAATTATAGAAACAATTCATGTAACATTCGATGAGCTGACAGCAATGGCTTTTGAACAATTCAGTTCAGGACCCGGGCTTCATTTTATGACTCCTGCAACATCCAGTCCATGACTCGTTCCTAACACTGTTTCTCAACAACCTTGTATTCCACCAAACAGAGATGATTGGGATCACTTGTTTCAACCTATGTTCGATGAATACTTCAATCCTCCATCAATTGCTGTTTCTCCAGTTCCTATCGTTGCTGGACCAAGAGCTGCAGTTTTAGCTGATTCTCCTGTGTCAACTTCCATTGACCAGGATACTCCATCAACAAGTATTCCATCAACACAAGAACAAGAACATTATCTAAACATTTCTCAAGGTTTTGAAGAATCACCAAAAACACCAACTTTTTGTGATGATCCACTTCATGAATCTCTTCATGAAGACTCGACTTCTCAAGGATCATCATCGAATGTGAGACAAACCCACTGATGTGTTTCAAAAGCTTTAAATTTATAATGAATGAAAATACCAATTTTATTATAGGGAAACACACGGGTAAAAGTATAACCCACGTATGTAGTATAATCTTTTTAGGTAAGACCAGGTCGTCCACAGGGATTTGAGTAGTATTCAAATAATCAGAAAAACAGAATTTTAACAATTTTGTAAATAAATTTTTACCAGTAATAATAAAGATGACTACTCAGATAGTTAAAAATAATTCATAAGTGTTGGAAATGATTAAGACCTCGAAGATGGAACCTTAACTTATAAAAAGGATTTCTCGTCAGAAAACGTTTTCACAAATTAACTTGATTAACTCAAGACTTATATTTAGTTGACTAGACCAAATGTGTCACTCAAATAGTTTAGCTACTTATTATATCAAAGCTTATTTTGTTTATCAGCTTACGAAAGTGGATTTCTCGACACAGACGTTAAAGATCATAGACAAATCTTTAAAACCACATAGACCATAACGGGTCTTTCGACCTATACCGATATGATTATATAATTTAAGATTGATAAGCAAAAACTGATAAGATAAGATATAACAGGATCGCAACATAAGCTTGAGATTAACAGGATTAAGATCATACCAAACACTTATTTATTATCATAACGTCACCGAGTAGTCATGAGAGATTTAGCCTCTCATGGCTATGAGGTTCATAACATAAGATGATTCAACATGAATTTCCATTATTCCAATATACTAATATGATATTCTACTTCGTTCTTGATTGTTTGATCTTGAATCTTCAAAAGGGTGTGGTGTTTATGGTGTTTTGGTTATATGGGTGGAATGGATGAAGATTTGCTGATGAGATGATTGAGGAATGAAGAGAGGAATGATTTGTGGGATGCTTTGAGAGTGAAAATTCGTCCTCTATTTATAGGCTGAAAATAGGTGAAAAGTGCGGCGCACTAAGATATTTGTGCGGCGCACATTGGGTGTTAATGCACTAGCATTCAATTCTTCATTTAATTCTTCGTAGTTGGATAGGAAGTGCGGCGCACACTTTATTTTGTGCGGCGTACTTGGGGTATTAATGCACTTGTTTGACTGAGCTTTAATTACTTCTGACTTTGGGGAGAAGTGCGGCGCACAATGGCAAAGTGCGGCGTACTTGGCATGTTTTGAGAGGAAGTGCGGCGCACAACTGATAAGTGCGGCGCACTTGCAGACTTTTCAGCTTGAGATTTTATTCTTTTCTTGTATCTTGATTTCCAATATGTGTAAACACTTGAGCTTTGTTCCTTTTTATCTTGAGATGTCTTCTAGTGAACCTGCAAGCAATTCATGCTATTAAGTATCGAAAGTTCACGAGAAATGATTAAATATATACAAATAACGCCACCTAAAACATGTATAATTTGGGCGTTATCAAATCCCTCCACACTTAGCTGTTGCTTGCCCTCAAGCAATCAAAGCGAGAAAATAAAATCATTTATCGTGACGTTTCTAGCAAAAGGTCAACAAAGACAACAATGGTCAACCCACAAAATGCCAAAATCCTCAAAATTCCCAAAAGAGCCTTATTGTTAAATTAAATTCACAAAAAGTCCCAAAAAACCCTAACACCGTTAGTCTTTTTATTATGAAGACTAACGGTCATTAACTTTTTATAACAAAACTCTTAAAAACCATTTACCCGAGCCCAAGATATACACCGGCCCAATTTCTTTTTACTTGAGCCCAGGTCAACACCCTTCACCCTGGGTCAAACAACGTTATAAAAAGAAAAGAAAAGGGCGCGGGAATCTGTTTCTACTGTTCATCATCTCCCTCAATTAACCCTGCATGAGGAAGGTGCAAAACACGGACTAGGATCATTGATGGAATACCCGTACGAATGTTTCTGGCGACTCCCAAAAGAAAACAGCCAAATAAGGATGGCAGAGAATTATGAAGATAAAACTAGATTCCACATGGAAGAAGGGGTATAGTGTTTCCCCCACATGCCAAAAGGATTAAAAAACTCGTCGGCAACACTTTAGAGGATGATGGAAAAGGTCTTAGCCAATAAAAAAGGACGAAACGTGGAAGTATACTCGAAAGAAATAGCAGTGAAAGGAAAAAGTGAGCAGAGCCTAGTTCAAGACGCCGAAGAAACGCTAAGAAAGTTAAAAAAGAATGAACATTAAAATTGATACGTACACGTCCTCATTTGGAGTAGGGGAAGGAAGGTTCCTTGGACATTTGATGACAAAGGAAGGAGTAAGAGCAGACCCAAAAAAAGTACAGATAATCATTCGAATCCCCACCCTAAAAGGTCCAAACCAAATACGAAGTTTATTCCGGCAACTGACAACCATCGACAAGTTTATTCTAAAACTTGCGAAGCTCAAGTACCCCATTAACAAGGTCCGCATAAGGATGGATGCAACGACAGGTTCTGGTTGGACGAATGAGGCCAAAGAAGCCCTCCAAAGGATAAAAAGGAAATCAATAAATTGCAAACATTGGCTATTCCAAAGGAAGGAAAGGTGTGGATGCTATGCCCGCAACAAAGGAATGAGACGATAAGCTCCGTTCTAAAGTAGAAGAGGGAATGATAAGATTGATCTAGGCTTATCTAGGATTAATAAATAACAATGAACATAAACACGAATATGCATAGCAGAAATAACATAAGAACAATGTTATTTAAACAAGGTTTTTCATTCACATCATAATAAAAGCCCCGATTCTACTTGATCATTAGTAGAACGGTTATCTAACTATAACAGGAATCAAAAGATCATTGAGGCTAAACTAACTCTAGGCGTTTACAAAGTAAATCATACGCCTAGAACACACACATTTACTAGACATCTACATCTTATGCATATAAAAAACTCACGCCTGATATCTCTTTACATAATATAATCATCTATTTCTAAAAAGAAACAAATACAATTAAAAACAAAATCTTCCTAATCTTTATCTTCACATCTTTGACCAAATCTTCTAAAATCTTCATGTATTCCTACATCTTGTAGAATTCCATAATGTCAACTTTGATCCTTTTGTTTTCCTTTTGTTTCATTCTCGTTTCAGTGTTTTGTATCGATGTTTTGTATCATCAAATCAATATAATTCCTAACAATCTTCCCCTATTTGATGATTACAAAACCAACATCTTGATCTTTTATGAATGAAACAATCTTCCCCTTAAATCAAATCTCTGCAAAAGTCTCTATGCCACCACATTTAATAAGTTGCAAATCATATCTCTGTAACCTTCTTCCCCTTTTTATAATAATATGTAGGATATTGGAAATCATAACACAATCGAATGACTAGTAGATTAGCAAAGTTCTAGAAAGAGAAAGTGAGAGAGAACTTTCTAGTAAGAGAAAATGAACTTGTATTATGTAAATGACTAACCCACCCCTTCCATAGCATGGAAGAGGCTTATATGGTTACAATAAAACCGGCCATAAGGCCTAGGTAGTGGGCTTACACATTGGGTTTATTACCCGACCTATTACCGAATGTTAAACATTAACTACTTAACTACGAGCAACAATAAAAGGTAAAATACATGGGGTGACCGAGTCTTTTTTTTAATATCCAAAACAATCTCCCCCTAAGGGAGGTCACCCCAGAAAATACTAATTTAAGCTCTGCAATGTTGATCATTGTTCAGCATTGTTGGTCTTTGATTTCTTTATAGCATTGAATTCTGAGTACATAATGTAGTGATCGTTGAGTCTTAGTTCCATTGATTTGTGAATCTTTGAGCTTTATTTGAAGAGTCATCACACCACAGTAAATCTCTAATCATCCCTGTTGTGGGTATTTTGCTACTATGTAATGTTGCGACCTTCGGCCGACATGCTCATACTTTATGGATCATATATCACAACATCAGAGTTGCAGACGCCTGTGTTGTAGGCCCCTTTTCATCATCATGATGTCTTTGATTAGAAACATTAAGTGTGAGCATGGGGTTGTAAATTGACATGTCTCATGCCATCAGCTGCTATCGTCTACAGTCGGGAATTCCTGCAAGTATATGTTTAGTGATAAACAAACGAATGTGTCTTTGTTCACGTTCGTTGAATAAGGTTGCAAGAACCACGGTTTCCCCGTTATTTAGTATAAATACTGCCTGTGATCAGTAGAATTTCAAAGGATCTCCTAATAGGGTTTCGCAGCTGCGCTAGGCCGTCTCAAACTGGAGCGTCTCAAAGTAGACAAAGCACGGAGTGAGTGAACCAGTGAATTAAAAATCCACTGATTAATGAAAAATTGATTTGAAAGTCAATCGCGTGTCACTCAGAAAAGAGTTTTTGTGACACATTGACGGTTTTATATCATAAAATCAAATTTCATCAGAAACACATTTGATTGTGTTGGCTCTATTCGTCAATTCACTGACTGGAACAAGTTTGATTCATAAAGAATCGCACCATCGTTGCTTTCCATTTGTCACAAGTTTAATCCATAGTGGATCTCACATGTCACCTACCAAGAGCTTGTTTGATGTTGGCTCTAGAAGGATTTCCATCTTCATTGTGAGTACTTTCATATCACTCGGATGTTCTGGCAATACCTTGAGGATAATGCGTAGGACTCTTAGAATCTTTACTTGTTGTCACAGTGTGTGATGAACAAGCATAGTTTGTATTAGTGTCCTAACAAGATTTATGGATGATCTCATGGCTCTAGACTCAATCGTGCACATTTGGTTTTTAGTAGTCGGAGGCTGGAGCAGAGTGCCACCTTTTCAATATCGTCTAACTCGGAGTGAAAGAGATGATAGAAATGCGTTGATCTCCGTGAGAAATGAAACAAGAATCCTTTGAGGGATCTTTAGTAGCTAGGAAGGGTTTTCAACCCCTTCAGTGCTTACCGAGACTTCATTACTAGTACCTTGTTGGGTGTGTTCCAGTACTAGCTCTATCTCAGTCCGCACTATTCCCTTATTCTCACATTACTCCTTTTGTAATCATACCTAAGGACTTCTACACTAACTAGTGGACTGTCCCTGGGTAGATCCCTCCGGCTCTGGCGGGATCATGGGAGCATATACCTAACCTTACCATCCTTATAACTCCGATAAGGTAAGTACATGGTCTGTCTTTTGGTACAGTTTACTTCGCCATAAAACTAATTGAAAAATCAATCAAGGTACTTGTGATATAGATATCAAAGCCATTGTACCTTAATTGTTTTGATTATTTAGAAATACCCCCCTCAACATGTGCGTCGATATTCGAAATTGTTTGGCACATGGAGGGAGGAGTACCTACTTGATTCTTAATAGATTATATTTCTATCAGATTTAATATTTAAGTCACATTCTCTCCCCTGATTAAAAATTTCAAACCCTTTGAGATTTAGGATCTCAATTGATTTAAATATGTTAGAAAATTTGGGAGAAAATATGGTCTGATTAAATACAAGCCGATATTGGAACCGATATATGCTCCCCCTCAATTAGTGAGGGAGTCTGTTAGTGTCAGGTATGATAGGTTGGAAAGATTTTGAATTTAATAAAAAAATCATAAAAATTCATACCCTGACACATAACGTACTATTGCTACATTACTATATAATGTACAAAGTTAATAATATATTACACATCATATTGACCTTTAAAATGGAATGGCGATATCATTCCGTTCTCTAAAGAAGCCTGTAGTCAATATCACGAACACGTCCACCAACAAAGCATTCGAGATTCTGGTAGATCCTTCTCGTCTTCAGTCGCCTTTTAATTGCCGCTATGAACTCTTTGCTCCTTGTCACGTCCTTTTCAGTCTAAAATCACGTATTCATACTCGGATTGAGCCACTTGACCTTGAATTCCTTGACTCTGTAATCTAGTGCTTCCAGAATACGTGTCAACGTCCCATCACTGAACTTGTATATCTCATTGAACCTCATGATCTTTCATTCATTGTTGTCTACCGAGAACACTACTGCTCGAGGAGACTCAATGATGGTATAATCATGCTTGAACTCGTAGCCTGTTGCATCCCATCCTGGTTTAGTGAGGTTCAACTGTGTCTGGTAGCTTTCAATGCCGAGTTGAAAGTATTCAACCCGCTGTCGAATCACCAAGTTTTGGGTCCATAGCTTGACAACAGTATATAGCATCCGTTTGTCTGAACCAGGAAGATGATCGAGATGACCTTGCAGAAGAATCAGATTCAGGTCTTCAAAGTCACTGGGATACAGGTTCTTGAAATCTTTTTCTGCAATCATGTGTTCTTAGAAGTCAGCTCTTCGGAGGACAATTTTGCTTAAGTAGTCATACCAGTATCTTGAGTATGCTTTGATTCTGACGACATTGAGAATCCGCATATGTGTTCTGACATCTTTTCGACGCGACAGAGAATCATGTCTGTCAATATAGAACTTCTGTCGATTAAACCACCAGTGAGAGATGACATATTTTGCACTTATGTCATAGGTGCACACATCATCAATCCACATTTGTTTTGGCACTAGCAGTTCAAGCCCAAAGTCAGGATAACTAGCAGCCTTCATCTTGGAAATCAATAGTGTAGGATTGCTTCCCTTGCTGCCATATCATAAATACTTCAAGTCTTTATTGAAGAAAAATTGTGGTTGAATAGTGACATGACCTGGAGGACCACCGAGAGGCAGTGGTTGGTTGACATCGACTCTGACTTGATCTCCTTCTGGATTCGTCTAGTCAATCTGATCTGTGAACATCTTGTGACACTCCTCCATCTGGAACTGAAGGTGAATGACATCTGGATAGAAGGCTTTAACAACTTCATAAGCCTGCCCTTCAAAATCTGCTTGTGTAAGCGTGGTCTTGTTCACTTGTCAGTAGTACCATTTCATGAAAGTCGTCATGTCTCCAGTCTTTGCAAGTAATGAGTTCTCAGCAGGGGTTTCATAAGTTGAAACCAACATAGACGCCTAGTTGTTCTCAATATTTAATACATTAGAAGAAGGAATGGTCCAAGCAGGTTCAGGAGTCGCTGGTCTTTTCTCTTCAGGTAGTGGTTTCCACCAGTCTTGTCTCGAGTCAGCCTTTGGTAGGTGATCATTCCCGGAGTCTTCATCATCAGACAAATGTACCTGCTCGTCGGGGATGGAATCATCTTGCATCAGAGAATCTGTAGGAGATAACTCTTGAGCTGCCGTAAAATCAGTTGACTCGAATCTAGTGTCAGATGTAGTCCAAGCCATGGATTGATGTGTGGAGGCCGCAGGCTTGGACGAGCTTAGAGCCTCACTGCCTGCTTGCTGAGCAGATCCTGATGCACCAGTAGACGGAGGAGGAGGAGGTGGTGGCAACTGAGAGGATCCCGATGTTCCTGAAATACCTGGAGCACCAGATGCACCTGCTGGAGGAGGTGGAGGTGGTGGCGGAGAAGGTGGAGACCCAGAAGGAGTTCTTGGAGCTGCACGCTTCTTTCTTTTCTTCTTGCGAGCTTCCTCCTGATCAGCTAGACATTGATTTGAATAATCTAGCTCTAATGACTTCTGCAGAGCCTCATACAAGTCATTGTGAACCTCATGAGCCTTGTAGGAGTTGTCTTTAAACATCCGTTGTTGAAGTATTTCCTTCATATCAACGGTGGGCAGATCCTTGAAGCGAGCTCGAAGTGGAGCTTGCATTGCCCAGTCTATTGCATCAGTGACTATCTCATTAACTGCTTGACTTACCTTGTGGGGAATATTGAGATTCTCCAAGTTGTACAACCAGGTCCCTTGTTTGTCCAACCTTTCCTCCAAGGCTAAGTTGTTTTGTATCAGATCCGCCATATGTTGTTCCAGCTCACCTATGCGACTTACTAGGATCGGATCTGCGATGCTTTGTCATGTTGAGAGGTTAGGTGGAAGACGAAGTTAGTTGTGATAATTGAGGTTGTTGCTAGTTGATGTGGTAGTGGAGATTCCATTGCATTGGGGTGGCGGCTGCGTCATGAGATCAATAACCAGAGTGGTCATTGGGGGAACTAAGGAAGTATCTTGATGAATGGGGACTAAAACCATTAACTAAACTTCTATTTCAGCATTCGTTTTCCCTAACTCTTCTTTGTTGTTCTCACATGAAAACAACTGTATCAGTATGAAGCTGAGAGCTTTTTCCCAGTTTTACAAACTAGAGACAGGGTTTTCCTGTAGAGCATGCCGTTTCTTCTAAATCACCTGATCTCACCGTTGGCATATTTGAGGTCCTCATTGAACATTTGGGTAGCATATAGTAGTAAACCTCCTCATAGCCCATTTGCTTTGGTTTTTTGCTGAGATGAAGCATCATGGACTCTAAGTCTATGAGTGTTCCCGGTTTGGTTCCATCATGAAACCACTGAACAATGGTTAAGGTTAAGACTCTGCAGCATCACACCAAGGTTAATGATCAGACTCCTGGCCATCATCTTGTAATACACGCCAGAGAGGTATTGTGCTGCCTGCCATGGCATCCTACTAGTTTCACCGGGGTTTGTACCAAGGCCTAGCCTTCATCTTGATCTTCAGCATTGATCACAGGCACTTCCTCATCTGATTCTGTTTCACAGTCAATTAGAGGTAGCTCAGCATCCAAGGAAGGTGAGTCAGCATGTCCAGTGGGTTCAGTGTGCATGGGAGGGCGCCTTTAAAAGATAAATTAATCTACATGGCTCTTCTTCGTTGGAGTCTGAAAGGTGAGTAGATCGTGAGCAACTTGTTCATCAACGACTTTCTCTTTCCCCTTTCCTTATACCTCTGGAAGCGGTTGATATTTCCCAGAGTCAGGCTCCCTCAATACCACCGGACGAGCTGGTCCCTGGGTTCGTTCTGCTTGTTCCTTTAAACTTAGTTCCAGGGCCCGTTGAAGATACTGCTTCTTCATCAGTATAGGCAGGTCTTCTACAATAGGAACACCTTCATACTGCCTGGCTCATCAACCAATCTGAGGGACTTTTCGGCTTACGTCTTTTTCCCACTAGTCTATCCTTTGATTTTTTTACTGGTGAGGGTTCATCAGGAGTTTCCTTAACCAGTTTTTGTTTCTTCTCTGAGACCGCTTTTGATGGTTGAGTAGAGTGCTAGGTTTGGGATTATTTATGTTGAGTCGCGAGTGAAGGTGCTTTGGTCCTTGTCACGATGCAGTTTTAGTAACCTTAGCTGCCTTGGGTTTAGTGACCTTGGTAGCATCAGACAGCCGCTCAGTTGCTCCTCCTTCCTCAGCCTTGCCATGTTCTGCATCCAGAAATTGTTGATACTTGGCAACATGCTACTTGTAGTCTCCGTAGTAACGGGTGCTATCCAATTAAATTCATTAGAAGAAGTAGAGACATCAGGTATCGACATGCAAATATTCTCTACCATCCTTTCCAATAAATCTGAGAGTGTTCAGAATGCTTTCCTCGTGTATGTAGTAAAGAGGCAAACCAGTCCTTGGATGAATGTTGTTCTTGGTTCTCAGGTGATGGATGATCAGTTTGGTGAACCTGACACTTGGAATGAGCAGATGAGCGGATTCTCTCTTCTTTCCTTCACGTTGCAGCCGTAGCTAATTCTTCCTGTCAGTGGAGTAACTTCCTTAATAGATATTAACAAACTCTTCTGAAATCCTTTTAGCATAATCGATGTTGGAGCGATGAATGATACCCCAAAGTATCTGAAGCACTGAATGTCTTGGCCAGTCCTATCTAGCAGTTTTGCTTGTAAGTCACATGTTGATCATAGACAAGATGGCTCTCCATGGTTGATAGAGAGCATTAATAGACATTGCTAGAAACATGTAGTTCCTGAGTGTACTGGGGTATCCGAACGTATTGACATACTCGATAACAGTATCAACACTACGGTTGGAGCCACAAAATGGATTGTTATCATTGGCCGGAGAGAGATATCGATGAGCATCCGAGAATATAACATGTTATCCATGATATGTGAGAAATCGCATATCCTCTTTATACCAAAAATGTCCTTTAATGAACCAAATGTCAAAATTATGCTTTCTATATAAGATATGTAATTTATTATTTGTGATGTGTAGGTACGGATATTGCAAAAATCACAAGAAAACGGTCAAAACCGGACAAACACGGATACGAGAACGGATAGAGTGCACAAGAACCGGAAGTTTCTAGCAGAAGGTCATCAAAAGTCCACCCTTGGTCAACAATGGTCAACCCATAAAATGCCAAAACCCTCAAAATTCCCAAAAAGAGCCTTATTATTAAATTAAATTCACAAAAAAAGTCCCAAAAACCCTAACACCGTTATCTCCTTTTTATTAAAGAGATAACGGTCGTTATCACTTATATAAAAACCCATTTACCTTATAACCGAGCCTAAATACTCACCACGGCCCAATCCTTTATTATAAAACCCCGGCCCAAGTCAAACCCACACTCCCAGGTCAACCAAAGTTATAAAAAGAAAAGAAAAGAGCGCGAGAAATTCTATTTTTACTATTCATCATCGTGCCTAAGATTAACCCTGCATAAAAAACAAAGGGTAAATCCCAATTGACTACGTGGCTAAAAGATTCGAGTACTAAGCATTGAATTGGCAGAGCAAAACGTCTTCAACTGCTCTAATTGGTCAATTGTCTCAAGGAATGACACGCGGGCATAAAACAAACACACTCAAAATGGAAAAATTACACTAAAACAAGGCAAATAGAAGCACAAGAGAGGGATCAAACCGCGGATTGCCACGCTGGCAATCCGTGTGCTCATTTTGATCTAACGGTTTAGAAAGGGGATCCAATGATTAGCAATGATTGAAGAGCCAAGATGAAAGCCAAGGGGAGCGTGTGTAGAGGCCTAGAAACTTCCTCTCAAGCCTATAAATAAAGGAGCACCCTCACTCACAAAATCATCTAGTGTAGCTTTAGTGTAGACATAGTAATAGCTTATTGTATTTTTAGCTTATGGTAGTTTAAACTCTTGTAATTTTCATTTAAAGCTTTGCAATTCGTGTGTTTAATCTGTCATTACTTAATCTACAATAACAAGTGAAATGGTGTAATAAAACTCAATACGCTCTTAATAAGCTGTCATTTCAATTCATAAGCTAAGCTACACTCTCAATTAAGCTCTTATAGCTTAAATGAGCATTATTATACTCAAATCTCACAATCAAAGTACCTCAGCTTACTTATGGAAGGGAAGCCAGAACTGGATGGGCTTCCATAACCACACCATCTTATCCTAGGATAAGTTGGAGCTTGTTGAGTAGCTTCTTGAGCTTTATTAAGCCTTGTTTAAGCTAAGGCTATTGTAAGTTTCTCAACTTATTTTTTATAGCTTAAATCTGCATAGTAGCTTAATTCTGCTTATTGTTTGTTTAAATCTGTTTAGTTTAGCTTATTAATGCTTATTATAAATGTCAGATGCTTATTATGTGTAATTGTTAGTTTAGAACTTAATCTGCTTGTTATTTCTATAAAATAGTTTAAAAAATGAAAAAATAGTAGCATAGTGTAGTAGCTTATTGATTTTGCTTATTTGCTTATTGATAATTGTTCATTAAGTCTGTTTTAAGCTTTATAGTATCTGGTAAAAAGACCTTTTGCATTAGATCTGAAATTTATAAGCTAAAAATGAAAATTATCAAGTTAAGAGGGTGTTTGGGTCAAGCAGCACTAATTTGAGTTAGTGCTGCTAGACAACATTTTATCCCTTAAATTGGTTTTCAATTTCATTATAAGGTTTATAAAGTGAGGATTTATAGTTTTTGAAGGCTTAGATTAGTTTTTCATAAAATTAGTAAGTAGTTATTTGCATCTGTTAGTCTAAGTTTAAGTTTCATTAGCATTTTAAGCTCAAGTTGGTTCTAGTTGAAGTTATCAATCATTTTGCATTTAGTTTGGTGTTTTAAAGTTATAGATGCTAGATTTTTTTAGGTCTGCACTATTAGTTTTAGGTTTTGAACATTTATAGTGGTCAAGTACATCAGTAGTTAAAAAGCTTAAAAGCCATTTTCAAGCTGAAAAGCAGCAGGTAAAAGTAGGTCTTAAGTTTTCAAATTAAGTAAACTAGTAGATTGTAGGCTAGATTACATTTGTTTATGCTTATTTTTAAAAATTAGCTTGTTAACTTAACTGTTTTTAGGTCTGAATTTGGAGTTTTGTCTTTTCAAACCAAAAAGTAAACTCAGTTCTTACTAACTAAATAAGTTGTTTTCAGATAGCTTTTTCTTTGTCTATTTGCTTTTCAAAATAGTTTTTAAGACCTGTTTCTAGTAGCTTTTTGGCCAAGGTTTAAGATGATATAAGCTAGATAGTCATAAGGTTCTGTTTGCTTATAGGAAATTAAGTTTTAAGTTGCCTTAAGGACTGTTTGGTTAACTGTTTGGACTAGCTGCTTATTTAGGATTTTTAGCTTATAGCTTGTAATTTTAGCTTTATTCCTGTTTAATCTAGCTTATTAGGTTAATCTTCAGTAGTGAATAGCTTATTCAGGTCAATTTTTAGCTTATCTTGCATTTTCTTAAAAAATCTAAAAACATAGTTAATCTATGCAAGTAGTCTTTTCAGTTAGCTTTTTAAGTGCTTATTTAAATTTTAAAATGCATTTTGTTTGCAGTTTTAAGTAGATTTTTAATGAGTCTTTAAGATAGTATAAGCTAGTAAGCCACAAGGTTCCTTTAGCTTAGTTAAAAACCCAAAGTTAGCTGTTTGTCTGTTTGGTTTTCAGTTTTAAGAAAAGTGCTTAATCACTTTTTCAGCTTATGGCTATTAGATTTTGCTTAATTCTGGTTCAGCTGTGCTTATTTAGTTATCTTTAGGGTAATAGTACCTTATTTTGCTTAGGTTTAGCTTACTTTAGCTTATTTGTTTCCCTAGTTTAACTAAAAAGCCAAAAAGAAGTTTTAAGAGTTTTATGTTTTTATAAGCCATTTTCTGGCTTATTCCTTAAGATTAAAAAAAATTGTTTTCACAAAAGTTCTTGGTTTTCAGCTGTTCTATAACTTTGTTTTAAAAAGTTTTGCAAAAGAAAAAAAAGGGAATTCATAGTTTTACATTTTTCTTGCATTTATTTAGTTAAAAACTTTAAAAAGTCATAAAAAATAGAAAAATAATCAAAAAAATAAAATTTTTCTTTTATCATATTTTAGGCTTAGGATTTATATTTACTTTCGTAGGGTTAAAATTTAAGAAATTCATTTTTTAAAGAACGGGATTTTGGTTACCGTTCTCGTTTTCTTCGTTTTTAAGCTTTAAGTGTTCTCGTTTTAGAATTTCCTTAGCTTTTTACTTTTAAATAGTTAATTAAGTTTAGAAAAAGTTAGACAGTATTTAGTGTTAAATTTATAGTTTCAATGCTAAATTGTTACGTTTCTTATTTCGTTAACGATTTTTGTAATTAGATTTTATGTCCCTTAATGCTCACTAGTTAGGATTTTTAGAAAACAAATCATCTTCGAACCAATTCAAGTCATTGTCCAAATAACAAACGAGATCTCAATTTCATAAGTCTTTGGAAAAACGACCCGGTAATCACCTACCGGTTAAAACGTGTAGTATTTTTGTAAGATTTTTCCTACTACCTTTGTCCTCAGGGTAGTTTTTAGAATTTCTTTACTTTAGATATTATAACGTGTTTAAAACTAAACATACCAAGTTTTTTGACGCCGCTGCCGGGGACTTGTGAATAAAGATTCCTTCGTGTTGCAGTTTTTTGTCCGGTCATGTGAATTTGGAGAACCTTTCGTCTTCGAAAGTTACCTTTTATATAAAGAAAATCAAGAAATACCAAAAAAATTAGAAAATATAAATAGTAAAAAAATTATTTTTCTTTCCTTTTAGTATAATAAAAGTTATAAATAAATAAGAAAAATAAAAATATTTGCTCTTCCGGATTTTTCGATTTTTCTTGTGAATTCATTAATATAAGAAATAAAATTTTTAACCAAGTTGGTTAAAGAACACCAACAAATAATACCTTCAACTGAGGTATTATCTATCAATAAGTTCCCGAACCTAAGATAAAAAAAAATTACCGTCTTGTGTCACTTACGAAAAAGGCGTACCTCTTTTGTAAAATTTATTTTACTTAAGAGAGTTACCCTAAGTTTGTTGATTATTCGGTAAACAAAAATATTTACTTTTCTCATTTCTTTTCTCATTTCATTTGTTTGTTTAGTGTATGCGCACTAGAAATTCCAATCTTCCAAATAATTCAAACGTCACCATTCTGAGACGTCGAAATAAAGGACGTGCTCCAAACATAGTCGAACCCGAGCTTCGTACTATCGTTACACCAATGGCGGAACGAACAATGGAAGAGCTACTCCGTGCACCCACGGAAGGGTATGGAGAAGCTATCGTTTTACCAGAAATTAATGCGGATCATTTTGAGATTAAAACGAATTTGTTACAATTGGTTCAAGCCGTCATGATGAATAGTTTCACGGTTTAGAGAACGCAAATCCTCATGCTCATATTAATAGTTTCAAAAGGATTACCTCGACTCTACGATTTAGGAATGTGCCAAACGATGTGATTAAGCTAATGATGTTTCCTCCACTCGAGGGGGCTGCTCCAAAAACTTAGTACCGAGAAAGAACCTCCTAATACAATTCTGACTTGGGAGGATCTGTAACCAAATTTGTGAATCAATTTTACCCTCCTTCGAAAAACGACTCCCTTAAAGAATAAATCTCTCAATTTACACAAAAATTGATGAGTTTTTACGTGAAGCGTGGGAACGGATTTAAGTCCTCTCATGGATTTACGAGTTAACCCAAGGTGATACCTTTTATAACCGATTTAAACGTAACGTTCAAGATCTTAAATGCCGGGTGGGTGAAAATCTTTTGAGTTAAGACGAATAGAGAGGCTTGGAAATATAATGAGGAATAAATCAAAGTGCGTTATTCACGAACAAACCAAACTGTTCCTAGGATGAATACAACTTCTAGGGAAAGTGTTAGTAAGACGGATGAAAGAATTGATAAGCTTGCGGGATCACTCTTTCGACTTAGGGAGATTGTTTCTTCGAAAGTTGTCCACTTCTCGCGGTTTACAGCGGTTGAGGAAACCTTGTGTTACTTGTGGTGGTGCCCATTCTTGGTATAATTGTCCGACTACCGATAACATCAAGTAGTGTTGTGCGACTTAGGGTACTTACAATCAATTAACCCTCTGACACCATTTTAGTAATCAAATGCAACCCGGTTTTGCTCCGATGCAAAACAATTGATCAAAATAGGTTTACACCAAAATCTAGGTCAAGGGAATTATTTAATCGGGGAAATATTTTCATGTGTAATCAAGATTTTCAAAACTCAAAATAATCATGCTCCAAATATCAAGAACCAAGGATTTCAGAACTAACCTTTTCAAGTGCTAATAATCAGTTCAACAAGGATTCAAAGGATTTTCGACTTACAAGATGGCATAACGATCAATGTTGTGAAACATGCAATATCAAATCAACTCGTTGAAAGGAGACCTTAAAGAATGAAATTTAAAAAACACGATAAATCACAACAAGCCGTCATGATTAATCAACCCTAACTACCTTTTAAAAATAATTTGCAAAAATGATATGTGGATTGTTTTCAAAACCAAGCCTCAAACTTTGGGTACTTGTCCGATGCAGTACCATTCAAACCCGTAGGGGTGATGATGAAACGATCACTATCGAAGTGTGTTGCTTACGATGGGACTCGATTACTACTAATCCTTCTCCTAAAAAGGTAGTGGAACGAGAAACCGAGGAGACAACAGATAAGGAGCAATCTAATTTCCAAGGAAGTACCGCTCAAATCCCACCTCTGGTTACCCCCATTTCTATTCTGGAACCCGATGTTCCAAAGACTTTGCCTAAAACCACTCCCATTCCAGAACCCGATGTTCCGAAGAGTTTACCTAAGCCAAATATTCCATATCCTTCTCGACTTAATCAAGAAAAGTCTCGTGACAAAGCTTCGAATCAAAAAGAGAAGATTTTTCAAATGTTTCAAGATTTGCGTTTTGACATAAGTTTCGCGGATGCTTTACTTTTGATGCCAAGATTTGCTCCTACGATTAAGAGTTTGCTCATGAATAAGGAAAAGTTGCTTGAATTAGCTAAGATACCATTGAACGAGAATTGCTCGGCGATGCTTCTCAAAAAGCTTCCCGAAAAGCTTGGAGATCCCGGCAAGTTTCTTATTCCATGCAATTTTTCGGGAATGGATGTATGTCGCCTTGGCCGATCTTGGCGCAAGATATATCTATGCCTTTCTATTTGGGAAAAGCTTTCGTGTATCTGAACTTACACCACTACGGTACTTTAGAGTAGCGGACTATGATTACTTATCCTAAAGGACTCGCTGAAGATGTTTTTGTCAAAGTTGGGAAATTTCATTTTCCTACCGACTTTGTTGTTGTTGATTTCGAAGCTGATCCTCGAGTACCTCTCATACTTGGGAGATCCTTTTTGAGGACCGGTCGTGCTTTAATTGATGTTTATGGAGAAGAAATAACCCTTCAGGTTGATAATGAAGCCGTCACTTTTAATCTAGATCAAACCATGAGATACTCCTCTACCAATGATAAGTCGGTAAACCGAATTGACATCATTGATGCAGTTTGTGAGGAGTATGCTCCAGAATTGCTAGGATTTTCTAATTCTTTGGGTGGCAATCCCATCTAGACGTCTGAGCCTCTTACTACGAATTCATTTTAGAAGAAATCGAAGCTTATCTTAAATACGATTTGATTCACGAAAATTGATTACGCCGATTTCGTTCGGAGGGAGTTATTTGCTTATTGATAATTTGTTAAATAATGACGTTTCAATCTTCCTACGATGGACCTTAAACAAAGTGAAGTGACAAGGGCGCAATTTCTTTAATTGAAGAGCCTCCGGAATTAGAATTAAAAGATTTACCGTCTCACTTGGAATATGCGTACTTAGAAGAAAACGACAAGTTACCAGTGATTATTGCAAAAGGTTTAAACGATGATGAAAAAGATGCTCTCTTAAAAGTGCTCAAATCTCATAAACGGGCCATTGCTTGGAAAATCACCGACATCAAGGGTATCGACCCTCGTTTTTGTACACACAAATTTTTAAATGGAGGATGATTACAAACCCACGGTTCAAAGTCAAAGACGGGTTAACCCAAAAATTCATGAGGTAATAAAAAAGGAGGTCCTAAAACTTCTTGATGTCGGCATGATTTACCCGATCTCCGACAGCCCATGGGTTAAGTTCTTAGTGCATTGTGTTCCAAAGAAAGGAGGAATAACTGTTGTTGCTAATGAAGAGAATGAATTAATTCTGACACGTTTAGTTACCGGGTGGAGAGTTTGTATCGACTATAGGAAGTTAAATGAAGCGACTCGAAAAGATCATTTTCCATTACCGTTTATGGATCAAATGTTAGAAAGATTAGCCGGAAATGAGTTTTATTGTTTTCTAGATGGATTTTCAGGGTATTTCCAAATACCAATAGATCCCCAAGACCAGGAGAAAACTACTTTCACATGCCCGTATGGAACTTTCGTGTACCGTCGCATGCCCTTTGGCTTGTGTAATGCTCCTGGTACTTTTCAACGGTGTATGATGGCCATATTCCATGATATGATCGAAAAGACTATGGAAGTGTTTATGGATGATTTCTCGGTTTTTGGGGATAGTTTTGATTCGTGCCTCTCCAATTTAGAAAAGATGCTAAAACGGTGTGAAGACACAAATTTAGTTCTTAATTGGGAGAAGTGCCACTTTATGTGTAGAGAAGGAATTGTGTTAGGGCATAAAATTTCAAAGTCGGGAATTGAGGTCGATCGTGCTAAAGTCGATGTTATCGCTAAGCTACCTCACCCGACTACCGTAAAAGGTGTTAGGAGTTTCCTAGGTCATGCAGGTTTTTACCGACGTTTTATCCAAGACTTTTCCAAAATAGCTAGACCGATGACTCACCTTCTTGAGAAAGAAACACCGTTTGTGTTTTCTAAGGATTGTATTCATTCTTTTGAGACTCTTAAAAAGAAGCTTACCGAAGCTCTGATCTTAGTTATCCCGGATTGGAACCTACCTTTTGAACTTATGTGTGATGCAAGTGACTTTGCGATCGGTGCGGTTTTAGGACAACGAAGATCGAAGCACTTTCAGCCTATACATTACGCTAGTAAGACAATGACCGAAGCTCAAATTCATTACACTACGACAGAGAAAGAAATGCTTGTCGTAGTGTATGCTTTTGAAAAGTTTCGGCCATATCTTGTCTTATCTAAAAGCATAGTGTATACGGATCACTCGGCTTTAAAGTACCTTATGATCAAACAAAGACGCTAAGCCGAGGTTGGCCTGATGGATTATTCTCTACAAGAATTTGATATCACCAATCCGTGATAAAAAATGGATGTGAGAACCTACGGCGGATCATTTATTATAGACTTGAGAATCCGCATAAGGTGTCGTAGAAAACATAGGACATAAATGAACATTTTCCTTTGAGACTTCTTGGAGTTATTTCAAAGTGAAAGTACCCCATGGTTTGCGGACTATGTAAATTTCCATGCGGGGAATTTTATCATCAAAGGAATGACGACTCAACAAAAGAAGAAGTTTTTCAAGGACGTTAAACATTATTTCTGGGACGATCCCTATCTTTTTTGTTTTTGTGCGGATTAACTCATTCAAAGGTGTGTGTATGGGGGCAAGAAGCTTTGACATCTATGAGCTTGTCATGAAGGACCTCTGGGGCCATCATAGTGCCAATCTCACCACTCGAAAATTATTTGATGCCGGTTTCTTTTGGCCAACCATATATCGAGATGCCCATAAGATGATCAAATCTTGTGATACGTGTCAAAGACAAGGCAAAATTTCACAACGAGATGAGATGCCTCAAAACGCTATTCAAGTTTGGTGACAATCTTCTGATGTATGGATGGTATCATTTTATGGGACCATTCCGTCTTCACTGGGAATAAATACATCTCGTTGGCCGTTGTTTATCTTTCAAAGGGGGTGGAAGAAAGGCGCTTCCCCACAACTGAATGCTAGTGTTGTAGTAAAAGTTTTGAAATACTCTTTTTTGCCAGATTCGGAACACCTAGAGCTATTATAAGCGATCGTGGGACCCATTTTTGTAATGATCAATTTGCTAAAGTAATGTCCAAGTATGGGGTCACACATCGTTTAGCTACCGCCTACCACCCTCAAACGAGCGGTCAAGTGGAGGTGTCCAATCGAGGTTTAAAACGTATTCTAGAAAGGACGGTTAGAGAAAACCGTGCCTCGTGGTCCGACAAACTAAATGACGCTTTGGGCATTCCGTACCGATCCCTTTAAGACAAAACAATTGGTTGTACGCACTACAAGTTAGTATACGGGAAGTCTTGCCATTTACATATGAGCATAAAGCATATTGGGCTTTGAAACATGCTAATTTTGATCTTAAAACTGCAGGTGATCACCGAAAGCTTCAACTTAATGAGCTTAATGAGCTTTGTGATCAAGCTTACGAGATCTCTTTGATTTATAAAGAGAGGACGAAGAAGCTTCACGACTCAAAGATTAAAAACCGCATTTTTAATGTTCGTGATCGAGTTTTACTCTTCCAACTCTCGTTTAAGATATTCTCCGGTATGCTTAAACTACGTCATGGTCAGGACCCTTTCAACGTCACCAAGTTTTTTCCATATGGATCCATCGAGTTATCTCACCGATTGGTCCAAAATTTAAGGTGAATGGTCATAGTGTGACAGCATTGCTGCGGCGGGAACTTACCTCCAGGTAGTCCAGGATCTCCATACTTTCCAAAGGACGAATGAATTCGGGGTTCGAGTCAAGCTATGTGACGCGGTTACCAAAATAAAAGCGCTTCTAGGAGGCACCCATGCGTATAATCTATCTTCTTTCTTATTTCTATTGTGATGTGGGAGCTTGTACTCTTCGATATCTCATTGTTTTGACGCCTTATGTGATTGATTGCAGGAATTGACCAAATATTTCTGATGGGACCTCTCCGTGTTTGGTGTCTTTGTCTCGGTTCACTCGAGTTACTAGCCTTGCTTGCCATTAGTTTGGGGAATCGATGTCTAAGATTGTTATCGTCTAACTTTTATCTTGTATCATACTTGATAAAGGATTAAGATTTTTGTGTTACTTTCTTATGCCTAGGTGATCGCATCTCGACTTTTTGTGTTTTAGTATGGGGTTTTTAAGCCTTAGATTAGGAAACATTGAGGACAATGTTTAATTTTAGTATGGGGTAGTATATCTTCGATATGATCTTACCTACCTTTGCCCGTTGTTCTCACGTACCCCGTTTTCCCACAAAAATTTTCAAAAAAATGAAAAAATTTAAATTTTTTTCAAAAATAAAATAAGTGTTTTGTCACAATTTTGACTTTCCTGCTGGGTAGAATAAAAATAAATTTTGACTCGATCGAGCGTGTTGAGCTCTAGCTTGTTCCTTAACTTTTAGGCTAAGCGTTCGTGATTTTTGCGAATAATGAAAAATGATAGAGTTAATTATGAGTGGGATGCTAAACAAGGATTATTTGGAAATCTTAAAAGCTCATGTATGTAATTTGTGGCTTTTTCTCCATATGCCCTAACCAGTTAATTATACGTGCTATTTTTGGAAGATTAACTTAAATCAAACAATTTTTATGTAATAGTTTAACAAAAAAATTTAGTCTTAGTTTAAAATTTTTTCTTGATTTCAAAAAGGATAGTCTTCTATATAAAAAATATATAATCTATAAATTGTGGGATGATTAAAAGTTTACTACTTTTGCCGCTCACAACGATGTGCTAGGTCTTCTAAAGAAAGCCTTTGTAGAATAAACTCCGGACTGATTATTAGTTTGCTGCATCTTGCCGGCTCACAACCGATGTTGCAGCCTTCTAAAAGGTCGAGGGTTATAATTGCATAAATGTTTAATATTTAAGTGTGAATTAATAAATAGGTCCCTTTTTGTTAAATTTAAATATTCTTTTGAACTTTGACTATTCTATTTTAATGCTATGTATATACGGGAAACTCGAGAGTTTTTGAAACCTAAGGTCCGTGAGTCCCGATACTAGTCTCTGTGGGGTGTCAAAAGCCTGGTCACTTAGCCGCAGGTTAGAATGTGCGAGATGAAGTCGCTACATGGGCCTGTTCTCGCCTTCTAACTCATTTATTCTCAGGTGTGTGTGAAAACATAGAATTTTTGCAAATACGTTGATCCATGGTTTAAAATTCAAAATAGCAATTCACATAAGATATAATAATTATCGGAGTGAATAGTTCAAAGTTGCAAAATATGAGTTAGTGTTAGCATCTTAACTGTTATTTTATTGATATTTAACTGTGATTTCATTTTAAGCTTGGTTTGGATAAGTGAAAAGTCGGCGACGATGAATTTATCCTTTTTGGGCATTCTCGGATTGAAATGTATCTTGTTCGATGACCCCTAACGGTTATGGAAATAACGAAAGTCAGAATATTCTAAGTTTACTTTAAAAAAAATCATAAAAATGGAAAAAGTTTTGAAAATGGGAAAATGGGGTGTTTTATAACTTTTGACTTCTTAACTCTCCCCACAAAAGACTTTACTACTTCTTAAAGGATTAGTTTGGGGAGGTTTTGAGGTATTTGGTTCTAGAGCATATAATATTGCGTGAGGACACGCCAATCACTTAGTTTGGGGAATTTTGATATGTGAGAAATCACATATCTTTATTATACCAAAAATGGCCCTTAAATGATCAAAATGTGCAAAAATATGCTTGCATTTGTGTATTTTGTTGTTTGTGAATGTGTAGGTACGGATGTTGCAAAAATCCCAAGAAAACGGTCAAAACCGAACAAACACGGACACGGGATCGGATAGAGTGCACAAAAGCTTGGAGTTTCTAGCAAAAAGGTCATCAAGTCAACATAGTCAATCCTTGGTCAACATTGGTCAACCACAAGAAGGCAAAAGCCTTGAAAATACCCAAATACCTTTAATGTTAACTCATTTTCACCAAAAGTCCTAAAAACCCTAACACCATTAGTCTTTTTATTGTAAAGATTAACGGTCGTTAACTCCTTATAACTATAAACCATTAAAACCATTTAACCACCCAATCCTTTATAAAGAAAACCCAAGCCCAGGTCAAAGACCATCCCTTTACCCCCGAGTCAACCAAAGTTATAAATAGAAAAGAAAAGTGATGATTAACCATATAACAATTATATAAAATATGAAATGAATATATTGAAGAGATTAGGGGTTTAAAGATAGACCCTCGAAGATGATTAATGATGGGAAACACAAGTATCACAAACCAAGTATTAACTAAGAACCTTAGTTTTCTATTCAAGAAAACTATTTTCTTATACTTGTAAACCTTTGAAATTACAACCAAGCTTCCAATACACATTTGTACACCTTAGATTATGCCAAATATCAAACCTTGTACACTGTGATACGTTTGAGAAATCAGAAAATATAAAATGTATAGGAGTGTGGTAATTGAGCTGATGAGTATAAGAGCTTATAGGGAGGGTTTATTTGTGTTTGATTTTCTTGTAAAATGGTAAGTGTGAAGTATACTCTAAATTTTGGCTTCTATTATATCAAGACCTTGTAAGAATAGCCACCTTAGTAAACTAGAAAAGTTTAGAATTGTTATAAGAGTGTGTGACCGGTTTATGTAAGGTTTTTAGGGGATGGTTTTAGATAAAACAAGCCTAGAGTGTAAGAGGAAAAGTGTATGTTGTAAGAACAATAAGGATAAGAAGTGTCTTGTGTTAAGGTTAGATAAGAAATAAGCTTGACATGCTTTTTGACCCTTGTTTTAAGCCGTGTATATTAGCATGCCAAAAGGGACAAATTTGGCCTTGAAACCCCATGGTTAATGTTTAGGGTTTGCATGTTAGATAAAGGATATACTTGTTTAAGTGTTAGTGGGATTTAGTTGATTTAATTTCAAGTGTATGTATGTGCTTGTGTTGTAACCGGTTATAGATGAGTGTGTGTGAGTATAATTTGTAAATTTTGGGTGTTGGTAAATTATGGTGGAATTTGTTGAAGTGTAGATGGGTTTATGTGCTTACTTGCATGCATGGATGTCCAAACGCGAACCGTAATGTGTTTTACTTAAAAGTATAAAAATAAAATTTAAAAGTATAAATTATACATCTAATAATGTTATAAACACTTGTTGAACGTAAACTTTTATTTGTTTGATGCCCGTTTACGTTGAATGCTTATTTTTAGTTTACGCGATTTAACTTAACAATAAAAATAAAAAGTAAATGCGTAAAAGTCTAAGAATAAATAATTGTATATATGAAGTCGTAAAATACCTGAAATAATGGATTGTTACAGTCTTCCCCTGTTAAAGGAGCCTTGTCCGCAAGGCTCAAGATGCGGCACTTGTCGAGGGTGCGGTTTTTTGTGAAGAGATGCGGATACTTCTTGGAATTGATCTTCACGTTCTCATGTGAACTCAGACCCCCTCCTAGAGTTCTATCAAAACATGTAATTGGAATACGGCTTTGCTTTAACCGTTTGACCTCATGATCCATGGTCTCCACTGGTTCTTAAACAAAGTGAAGCTTGTCATCAATATGTATTTCATCCAACGGAATTGCCAATGGCTCGTTGGATAAACACTTCTTTAAGTATGATACGTGAAATGTGCTATGAACCCTGCTTAATTCTTGTGGAAGTTCGAGTCTATAAGCAATGGTTCCCACTTTAGCTAACACCTTAAAAGGTCCGATATACCCTGGGTTTAACTTCCCCCGTTTACCAAAACGGATAACCCCTTTCCAATGATTCCTTCCAACATACCGCACCAACATGAAATTACTAAAAGGCTTACGCCTCACATCGGCATAACTCTTCTGGCGATCACGAGTGGCTTGAATTCTTTGTTTGATTTGAACAATCTTCTCAGTGGTTTCGTGAATAAGTTCTGGGCGGTGAGCTGAGCGCCTCCGACCTCGGCCCAACAAACGGGTGATCGACACTTCTGACCATAAAGTGCCTCAAATGGGGCAGCCTTAATGCTAGCGTAATAACTATTGTTATATGAAAACTAGATCAGCGGTAAGTGTCTTTCCCAACCATTCCTAAAGTCCTACACCCAATCGCTTAACATATCTAGCTAAGTGTCTAAATGTATCTTTCGCATTTGTCCATCAGTCTGTGATGGTAAGCAACACTCATATCTAAACGAGTACCCAAAGCCTTTTGAAACGCTCTTTAGAAATTTGACGTAAATCTACCGTCACAGTCACAAATGATTGAGACTGGAATTCTATGTCTCGTGACTACTTCCTTCAAGTATAGTCTTGCCAATTTGTCCATACATTCCTTTTCCTCCATCGATAAAAGTGTGCAGACTTAGTAAATACGGTCCAACAGTCACCAAAATAGTATCAGTAACCACTTGACATCTTAAGCTTGGTGATAAAATCCATGGTGATGTTATCCCACTTCTATTGAGGAATCTCAGGTTGCACCAACAAACCAGATGGTTTTTGGTGTTCAGCTTTGACCTTTAAACACGTCAAACACTTGCTAACATAGTAGCATATCGCTTTCATGTTTGGCTACCATATAAACATCTTCATGGACCTAGGTACATCTGTGCAGAACCCGGATGAACAAAATATTTTGACTTGTGGGACTCATGCATAATCAAGGTCCTCATATCACCATAGCACGGTAACCAACTCCTGTTATTTAATAATAAAGTTCCATCGGCACGCGGTTCTAACTTTTCCTTTGAGAGGTCCTTCCTGATCATACCTCCTACATCTTCAGCTTCAATGTTTTTCGGTTTCATTGCTTCTATCTGAGCTCCAAATTTGCCTGGGGAGATTCAAGCCAATAGTCATAACTAAGCTCGAACCCGTAATGGCTTAATCGTTCTTTACGCTTCAAAGCATCAGCCACTATGTTTGCTTTCCTCTAGTGATAACGAGTTTCACAATCGTAATCGCTAAGAAACTTCAACAACGACGTGCCTATGTAAAACTCATTTGATCAAGAATGTGTTGTAAACTTTTGTGGTCGGTGAACACGGTACACTTTGTCCCGTACAGATAGTGTCTCCAAATCTTTAGAGCAAACACTACTACACCAAGTTCCAAATCATGAGTAGTATAATTCTTCTTGTGAATCTTCAATTGTCGTGATGCATAAGCAATCACCTTCTCGTTTGCATCAAAATAGCACCTAATCCTTTATGCGAAGCATCGCAATAAACAATAAAGTTCTCAGACCTTGAGTAAGCTAAGATGGGCGCGCTACACAACTTATCCTTCAATGTCTGAAAAGCTGCTTCTTGCTTGTCACCCTATTCAAATGCAACCTTCTTCTGAGTAAGCTTAGTCATCGGCTTAGCAACCTTCAAAAATCCTTCAATGAATCTCCAATAATAACAGGTAAGACCTAAAAATTGACGAATCTCTGTCGGAGTCTTAGGAGATACCCAATCTTTTATGGATTCGATCTTGGCGGGATCCACGTGAATGCCTTGAACTATCATCACAGTGAGATGAAAAATATACCTTGGGAATCCAAAATTCACATTTAGAGAATTTAGCATACAACTCCTCTTTCTTTATCAACTCTAAGATTAACTTAAGATGATTTTCATGTTCTTCTTTGTTCTTTGAGTAGATGATGATATCGTCAATAAAGACAATCATATATTTATCCAAATATGGCTTGCATACACGATTCATGAGCTCCATAAATACTTCCGGTGCGTTCGTCAAACCAAATGGCATAACTTGAAATTCATAATGACCATAACGAGATCTAAAAGCAATCTTCGAATGTCTACTTCACGAACCCCCCCCCTCGTAACTGTGATAGCCCGACCTCAAAATCGGATCTTCGAGTAGACGACTCGAATCCAATAGAAGTTGATTAAAAAAATCCGTCCAATCCTCGGGAGCGGATAATGATTCCTTCACATTTAGCTTGTCAATTCCCGATAAATCGATGCACAGTTTAAAATATCACATCCTTCTTCTTGACAAACAGGACCGGAGCTCCCCAAGGTGAGGAACTAGGTCTTATAAAGCCTTTATCGGAAAGTTCCCGCAGTTGCTCTGACAATTCTTTCATCTTAGACGAAGATAATCGATAAGGTGCCCGTGCTACAGGTGCAGCACCAGGTACCAAATCAATTTGAAATTCCACTTGTCCGGCCGGTGGAATACCCGGCAAGTCCTCAGAAAAAACTTTAGGAAAGTCTCAAACAATTAGTACGTCTTCAAGTCGCTTCTCCTCTGTCTTGTCTTCGGCCTTCTTTATGGTAATACGTGCCAAAAATACCTGACATCCTTTTAGCAAATACTTTTGAGTTTTGGTGTACGAGATGATGTTTAACCGAGACCTGTGTCCGTTGTTGCTTCCGTCACCATAAAAAATTAAAATTTCATTTCCAAAGGGAACACAAACGAGATTCTCATCATAGACGATTGCGACAATGAATATTTTTTGTTATCGAGACCAACCAAGTATGACATCAAAGCTACCTAGCTCTACGGGCATTAAATCGATGTTGAATGGATGATTTAGAAAATTTAGTGTGCAACCCCGTATAAGTGTATTAACTTCAATTATTTTACCGTCAACCTATCGCGACATCAAAAACCAGACAGTGTTGTTGGTAACAATATCAATCAAAGAACAAAAATCAAGTTAACACAAACCCTATCGGCACAAATATCAAATAAACTACGAAGCATAACGCTTGTTTAGGAGAAACGTACCAATAACAACATTTAGTTAGGTTTGTCCTGTCGTGCCCCACGCATAAACCCTGCCACAGTTTTACATTGCCCACTTGATTTCCCTGATTCTTGTTTCTCAACTTTGGGCAGTCTTTCTTGTAGTGCCCCTGAACCCCACATTCATAGCAAGTGACACCCCGCTGAGTGTTAGTGTTAACAGCAGCACCCCTACAATCACGAGCCAGATGGCCAACCTTTTTGAATTTGTTGCACCTTAGTGCACATTCTCCTTCATTAGGTATTGCATTTGGGGCACAGAGGTTTAGATCCCCCATACGGTTTCTTCTCACCAGTCCCACAGTATAGTGCACGAGCCACATAATGCCAATTTAAAAGGCTGCAATTGGTTTTGATTTTTCCTTGCAGTGTCCTCAAATTACTCTTATAATTACACTTTGCGTACAGCAAAGTACGGATCTTTTTGATCCATCATATTCAGATGGCAAATCAATTTGCAAACCTGCATCTCTTTGTCCTTAGACGCTCATCACACTTCCATGGAACATGATCGGGAAAACCACCCGACAAACGTTTTCAACCTTATCAGACTCTTCTGAACATCCGCCGCACAAACAAAGCCAACTCCAAAACGCTCGGGTAATAGCTATTCTCACATCAGTACCCTCACCTTCCAAATTTTTTTATTTCCCAGATTTCAATCTCTAATTTCTTAATCTCTCCTCTGGGATAGTATTTGTCGGTCATCATTTTCATGAGTGTTTTTCCACGGCATGCAATAAGAAGCATTGTGACCAACCATTTTTAACAGTGGAGTTCCACCACGTCAAAGCAATTCCCAAGTAAGGTACATGATGGCAAAGTTTAACTTGATTTCCGAATCTGCATGAGTTTTCTTATAAGAAAAACTGAATTCCATCCCTCATCAACCAAATGAGTTAACCTAACGACTCTTCAGTACCCCTTGAAATTAAGGGTTAACAACTTCAGGAAGTCCGCTATAGGCAATCGCGAGCACAGACATTCGTCTTCTTCCGTCACTCCCTGAATCATGGTTGTCATCGCCATTCTTGCTTCTATCTGAGGAACGTTCTGCTAATGCATCAGCAACTCCTTTGGCAATTAGTGCCTTAATTTGAGCATCGATCATAGGTGTGGTGGAGGTTGTTGCGAGTTTCTCCTTGGTGAGCATTTTCTTCAACTCACAAGAAAATATAACATGTTAGATATCATACAATCAAACACGCGACATGACATATGCCCATGTAAATAAAAATGGATCACATCACACAGTGAAATATACAACCAAAGTGAGATCGACATGACATAATACATCATCATCATATATAACTTTGAAAAGATACATGATAGTTTTGATACATAAATGAAAAAATACAAGTCCTACGGCCATGCTAGCTGGGAATAACCCATAATACTTAACATGCCATACATGATAGCTATAAATGAAACAAAATCCCTACAGCCTATTAGCTGGGAGTTACCCAAAAAACTTAATAGGCTATACAAGATAGCTATGACATGACAGATTGGTAAATCTAAGCACTACTACCAGTGTCCTCCAAAGTATCAACTCGTGCTCCAGCCTCCAGTGCCTGGATCCGCATGATGGCTCTAGTCGCATGACCATCAGCGTCTTGACACTGCCACTCATGGCTATACGCCTAAGTCTCTAAAACTGCGATTCGTGCCTCTAAAGCCCTGTTGTGGGCCTCAGACCTATCTAAAGCCTGAGGGGCCTTAACTCTCTCCTGCTCATGAGTAGTACACAGGGAGGAAAGGTACCTCCTTAATGTATCTACATCATCACGTAGAGCAGCAAAATCCCTCTGTGCATCCTGATGTCATGTGTAGAACTCCTCACAATCCTGTCTACAAACATCAGCCTGATAACTAACCCTCAAGTTGACCACCTCTATGGCAGCCATAGTCCTCCTCTTAGAAGCTCGGATCACTGGCATCCACAGTATCCACAAAACTATAATTGACCCTACGGCCACTAGCGATCTCTGGATGACTACAGACATCACAGAACTTCCGCAACCTCAAACCTAAGTGTAGGAAATGTAAATATAGCCTCTTTATGAGGGGTTAAGTCACCTCGGGTATAATGTCACTCTGTGAGCTAGTGGATGGTAAGAAAAGATGGCGATGTGTAGGTGATAGATCGACACTCATTCATGGCTACTCTATACCTAAGTGGTGCCCGGGGGGGCCCCCCCCACCGCCCCCCCCCCCCCCCTAAGCATATGTAGGATTGGTGGTGGTGGTGGTATCTGAGAAGTGGTGATGACATAGAAGTGAGTGAGATGTTGGTGGAGTGATGTAAGGTAAGGAGGCCAGCAACCTCTGCCTCAAAAGAAAAGGTAATAGGTGCTTGGGATCGACCATACATCCAAAAGTATGTTATTTGGTACTATAAGCAGGTGGTGGTGGTGTGTAGCCCACAGACTCCATTCGTCTCATAACCGGTTCTAGTCTTCCTCAACGGAGGGGACAAGATCAACAGCTGGAGAAGCAATAGCAGTAGGGTCGGCAGGAGCTAGGTGCTCCTCCTCCTCCCCATCGTCATCCTCGGAGGACTCCTCCTCCTTATCCTCATCGTCATCAGCATTAGCAGCATAGTCAATCGGGTCCTCCTCAGGCTCCTCCTCCGGATCCTCAACAGGGATATCATCATCATATGGAACCAGGTACTCCGGGTACACAGGCATCTTAAACCATTATGCACATTTGATCATACGATCGTTTTAGCAATTTATAGTTTTTGATGAATGTAATGTGAAAATCTTATTTACTAATGGATAAATTAGTCACTAATACTTGCCATAAATTTATTTTATTACAAATTCAATGTGGTGCAACATGCTTACATATCTTTTTTTACCCTACAAACTAATATTCAATAAATTTTATTTTAATTTTTATTATTACTTTTTTTTAAAGTGTACACAAAATACCCTAAGTCTAAAACGTAAATAAATAAACGTGTAGGTCGAAGGCTCGCTCGTAAACAAGGTTTCTTAATAAAAGAAAATTTAAGCGCAAAATGACCCGAGAAGCACAAAATGACCCGACAAGAACAAAATAAACGTAACACAAGTAAGTTTAGTCAAAGAAGTTATAAAAATATTATCAGTCACCAACCTGAGTTAGACGGTTATCACATAATCTGTAACACCCCCAAATAGGGTCGCAACGGAATAAGGGTCCGAGAGCGTTACATCATAGATCTATAGCACAAGATATGAGAACGACATGTATATGAGTCGCTTAAAAATGATACATTGGATTTAATAAACTTGTTTGTTACAAAAGCCCGAAGCTTAACTTGTTCATCCTTGCAAATGTAAAGATTTTAATACATAACAAATACTCCAAAATGTAATGCACTTAAATCTTTATAACAATGTGACTCCAAAATGATGTCCACCAATGTATCCTTGTTTCTTGCCTTATTGACCTAAGAAAAACATACTTTAAAATGTCAACATAAAGTTGGTGAATTCACAGGTCTAAGTAATGTATAAAGTAGGACCGCAAGATTTTAAAGTGCATGACTATTGTAACACATACAATATCACAAAAATGTAGTTACGATTTCCTAAGCTCATGACACTGAACCTACGACATGTATGAATTGCAAATTAATGCCAACAATGTCCCCGTGTAGATGTTCAACCCGCAACATCCCAAATTCGACATGGTATACGTCCGTTAGTTCAATCCATCGAACCTAGTGAGCGCTACACACCCGAACAAGATGTCAATCCCAAATAGATCTATTTATAACACTCGCGCTTACACAAAGTAATTGACAGTTCATGATTCATGGGCATAG